>PNEQ01085871.1:0-161174 GCA_003012365.1 Medauroidea extradentata | reverse complement strand
TGCGGTAATGTCCGGTAGAGCACAGCTCGCCAAAGGAGCGGCTTGGCTTTGTTACACACAACTGTAGGGAGAAGTACCTTCCTCACCGCCAGTATACTCGCTGTAGAGGTGCGCGGTCGTGATGGGATCGCTAAGTGGCGCGGTGCGGTAATGTCCGGTAGAGCGCGGCTCGCCAAAGGAGCGGCTTGGCTTTGCTTCTCGCCGAGGCGTGAGATCTGTGGTCGAGATGAGAGGTTGGCCGGACCCTGTGCTGCGTGTATCGTCGGCCATCGCCCGCCTGGTCCAGCATCTTGACATGGAAGAAGCTGCGGCCTCTAGGACCACGTAACAACTCTATCCCGCGCAACGGCTTTCGTGCTGTCTTCGCTATCGAAATGTTGCCACTATTTTGTTTTTATTATTTGCTGAAGGAGTACTTAAAACATATTCTCAATTAAGTCTTAAATATACATTGTGATGTTCCGAAAAATAATTCTAATGTAAATTAAAATTTAACTAGTGTGTTAGGGGCATTGCCTACCTATCAGCTCAAGGGGCAGCAAGGGTTGGGTTTGATATTTTAAATTATATCCAGTGGTGCTGAATTACATTTTTTGTTATCGCCCCCGCACGAGAACAATTTTCTGTTTCGAGAAAAGGAAAATGTTACTAAATGAATAAAATTGCAGATTCTTTTTAGAGCGTAAAAATGTTTTTAGCTCACAGCTTTCGCGGTATTGAAAATATGCCTAAAAAAACCTTTATCAATGTGAGATATACCGAGATGAATAAAAGAGTCAGTGTTGGCGTATATGTATCGTCAACGTGTACTGAGAGACATAGAAAATAATTTGATATGTAATACATTATACTTTTCTTCGTCGTGGCTCTGAGGTGAGCAGTACCCTTAATATTATACATGTTCTTTAATTGTGCTCCCACATTTCTTATCGTTCTGCTCACCTATCACGATTGATGCATTCTTGGTCATAGACTTTTCTGTGGTCAGGCTTAAACATGGTAACAGTTTTCTTACCAATACCAGTCAAGGGTCAAGTAAATTATTTTGGTGCTTCCATGTTATTGCTGATGTATCACCAAGAATCATTGACTGCAACTATACGTAAATTCAACTTTGGGTTTTAACATATCTGAGCAACGGAAATAGTTTTTTTTAACATAATGTTTTCCCACAACAATTTATTTAGTTCGTATACTTTTCTATTGTATTTTTATTTTTATGTAACAAATTTACATCAGTGTAGCTAACAGACATTTGAAACATTTAAGGGGTTCAACTACCTGAAGAGTTTAGGCTGTTTCTGAGACACGTGGACAAGGGTGCGTTAAGGGCGATAGTGGTCTTTGCAGTAAGTACCACATGGCTACTATGAACTGACATGTTTTCCGGAAAGTAATTGGCAGAATCTGCTCGACATTACTGCACAAGTCCTAGGACATACCAGGAAGAATAACTTACAAATATTATAGCTGGGAGATGTGTCAAGTCTCACCAGCCAGTCCCATTAAAATAATCAGACTGGCTACCAGGCTGTCGAAACGTTTTGTATCTAAAACCAGACTTGAGCAGTTGAGTAACCCATCCAGAAATACACACCCTTTCCAGTCGCAGTGGATGGAAGTAGTTGCCATATCACCAGTAAACAATCCAGGACGAATTAGCCACTAAGGACCACCTTCACATAGACAACACGAAAAGGAAAAACTATTATGTTTGGACCTTTACAAAATAATGCACATTTCGTTCGCAAAAAAAGCATACTTTGCTTTATTCTGGCTTATTTTCATTGCACTGCACTGCACTGGTGGTGATACCCATGGGTGCAAAATATCTGGAAAGCTGTGACGTTTTTTGCTAGGCTAAAAAAAAAAATAATAATATGTATAACTTATGATGATTTATTTGTGACGACTCAAAGAAAGGATTCTTTAGTACAGCATTTATAATGATTTAAAACATATTTTAAAAATCGCCGTAAAAATACGGGCGTGCGTTTTAAACTTTAATTCTGTTACAAACATTGTAAGTACCAAATAATATAAAATAATATAACATTTTGTACAGTTTATAATGGACTGAAGGCATACAAAACCAACTAATATTTTAATACACAATTATTTATAATGATACACTTAGTAACAATATTTCAGTTCATAATTTTTTTTACGGCACAATATTAATAAAATGTTATAGCCAACAATACTAAGAATATAAAATATCAATCTTCTGAATTTTGTGTATGTGCGCATTTTATATACAATTTTAATATTTTTACTATTACAACACGTACTTAGCACGCAGTTGCAAGGAACGACTCTATTAAATTACTAGAGACATGAAAAATTATCGTTTTTGTTTGGTGACAGACTGGACTCTATTGATGTGTGCACACTCTCTGATTTCATTACTCACCTGTCTTAATGTTACGTAACTGACTGATTCACATGCGATTGGGCACTTTGCCGGAGAACTGTAAATTATTGGTTCAAACTGTTCCCCGCTACAATCCACGACACTGAGAGGCCAGTGGCGGAAGTAGAACTAGTAAACAACACATTGTTGTCTGAAAAACACGTGAAATTAAGAGGTCTCTATGAATAACACACACTACACGCTTAGACGCAGTAACCGCAGGATTCACAAAGATGTACCAACTTTCAAGACAATCGAATGAGTAAAAAAATACCTAAGGGAGGAACCTTCTATACATCAAGGAAAAAACATTTATACTTAAAACTACAGTAAATATATCAACGGAATTTTTACACCACCTTCGAATTGACTTCATAACTTTTAAACAGCTCGACATATTTGCATCAAATGCAGCTAGAACTATCCTGATGAAACTAGTTTGGAATTAAATAAGCGGCGTTGAAATCGGCCCATCCGTTTGGAAGCTACGAAACCACAGACACACAGACTGACATACATAGGCGTCAAACTTATAACACCTCTCCGTGTTGGTCTGAGGTTAAAACAGAGGAACAATAGCAGGCTCTCTTGGAGCACAGACTCTATGTTTCTTGACTTGAGACGCGTTACTGTCTTCAAGCACAAGTACAGACGGTTGATCTACTACAGCAGGCATCATCCATTTCTTGTCACCATTTTCCATAGACATTATATTGTTGACTTATTTTCTTGTTCTTTTTTTGTGACGAATTACTTCAAGCAACTACTATTCCGTTCCGGAAATAATTTGTGCTGTGTTTTTTTGTGTGTTGTCTATTTGGATACGTCTATATTCCTTGCCTTTAATTATATTTATGAATTACTTTTACTGACAGTACTTAGCATTGGCTTTCTTTAAATCCTATTTTAATTTTTTTGTTTCACTGTGGGATTTCTATAATCCGACAAGATTCGCCAGTAATGGCGTCAGTTCGCAAACACGGTTCAGTTTGTAATACTGACACATTGACGGAATTGTTAAAAAAATCTTCAGACACCTGTAGACCTAAATAATTCCGAAATAGGCTACAACTTATCCATAAGACAACGCCTGTAGTTTTACAGTGATTTGTAAAATATGTTTTAAAGCAACATAATTTCTATGTCAAAGAATTCATACATTGCATTGTCACAAATAAATCATAAATTGAACTTTTTTTTACGTAGCAATAAAATTTTTAGTTTTCCAGATATTTGCATCACTATAATTGTAATGAAAATAAGCCTGAATTAAACCATGTATTTTTTTGCGAACAAATTGTGCATTGTTTTGCTAAACGTCTACATAGTATTGTGAATATTATAACTCCTTTTCATCTTGAATCCCGGCGGGCTCGGTCCCCGGATGTTTGAATGTGGGAATCGTGCCGGTCGATGCCGCTGGTCCGTGGGTTTTCTCGGTGATCTCCCGTTTCTCCCGCTCCTTCATTCCGGTCCTGCTTCATACCCACCTCATGTCACCCCTCACCAGCGCTAAAGACCTCGATGTTAAGCGCTGACCAAAACCTCTCACTCCAACACAAGGACGCGGTCTACCGCAATTTTCATCACCATTTTTATATTTTTTATTTGTACCAGATATTTTTCTTCTTATTTTAGACACAAAATGTGACTAAATTTGACTCTTGTGAAATTTTTTTATCTCTCATAGTTTTCGCGTAATGGCTACAATGATATGCTCATAAAATTAAAGAATAAAATTATTTGAATTTAAAAAAATTGCTGAAACTGAAAATAAAAATTTAAAAAGTTCAATATTTTTTTTTAAATACAAATAATGTTTATTCTTTAATTTTATGAGCATGTCATTGAAGCCTGCAATGTCTTTACCCACTGTGATTTTTTTTTTGGGTTTGGTGTATCAGTTGGTTTTAGTGTAGTCGTTAAAACGGAAACATGCAAAATATGACTTTAACAAGCCATTACGCGAAAACTACGAGGGATAAAAAAATTTCATAAGAGCCAACTTTAGTCACATTTTGTATCTAAAACAAGAAAAAAAATATCTGGTACAAATACAAAATAAAATAATGATGATGAAAATTGCGGCCTGGAATTTTTTTCATGGCATATTTTTAAAAATATTTTAAGTTTTTTTGCACCAACGTGAAAAAGCACCTACATGTCCTTAAATGAATTCACGAAACTGTACAACAAACATGTCATACATACACACCTAGACTCAGTACGTGCAGGCAGGCAACCTAGCGTGCTGTCAAGGTCAGACCGGCGCAGTTTTACCAACACCTCGCGAACATGCGGTGATCCGGAACGCCATCATGTTGTTGTTTGTTTTGTTTTCCTTGGCTGAGAAGTAAACTGCACGCCCTATAATTACCTGTGTTTATACACGACCGCCTTCTGCCGCAGGTGGCTAGTTGTAATGTGTCGAGACTGTACTTTATATGGTGCGTCCATGCTGCTCCGACTAGATTGGCGTCCGACATCTTGGAAGGCCACGTATGTGTGCTATATTTTCACTTATTATGGTAAACTACCGACTATCCGTGTTTAGAGGCATGGACAGGTACGACATGGAGAGGACGACTGGAATATACAATCGTCAATAAAAGCTGAACTACTCATCAGAATTAGATGAGATTTTTTTTGCAGAGTAGATATTTAATCAGTGGATGTTTATTTATATATCACTATGCGGTAGCATAGTATGCTTTACTTAGGAATAAAAATATTCAAAACTGTTTTTAGAATAATAAGGGCTTGTAACCACAAAATATACAAAAAAGGAAAACTGTAATTTTTATAATTTTTAATAAAATAATGTCTAGACTTCTATAATAACCGAATTGCAAAATATACTCGTGGTTTCATTTGAAAAGACTTTAACACCCGCAAACCTCTCGAGCAGAGATAAAATATCTACTCGGGAGAAAAATCTGATCGAACTTTTGATGAGTAGTTCAGAATTTATTGACGTTTGAGAATTCCAATCGTCTGCTGGACGCAGTACCTTTCCATGCCTCCATGGGCGTATCCAGGGGGTGGTTTAGGGGTTCAAACCTCCTCCGAAATGTCAGTTTCACTATCTAGGTAATATATTTTACATTTCAAAAGGTAAAATATACTACAAAAACCACCAAAATTTTAGTCAAATATGTTAGTATTACATTTAGAGATGTCAAACACAGATTTTAATGAAACATTTATGCAAGACGATGGTTCAAAACCCCCTCCGAAAACTATTCCTAGGTACACCCATGCATACCTCTTAAGTCATTCCACGCAACGCATGAATAATCAGGAAGACAATAAGGAAATGATCCATCTGTCAATATATATATATATATATATATAATTCGTTATAACTAACTTAAACACCGTTACACCGTTACGACGTACGGTTTAGCATACTATACAGTATACCAACCAAAAACATAGGGCCACCCATACATATAAGGTTCACAAGCCCCGGATTCATAATATTGGTTGGAGCGACTCTGTGAATTTTTCCCTGAATGTAATCGCCATAAGCTTCATTTTTGTTCAAATAAACGTTTCCGTATATTTCTTTGTTTGCAAACTATAAATTTATTAATATATCGTGAAACTAAAAAATTACTACATTTTGCAGTATACAAAAAATAATAACACAAAAACTGCTTCAGGTATCTTAATGTCTTTTGTTCGTGTAGCATAACGTTTATGAACGTAAAATTCTATGCAGGATTCATAGCAGAAAAAAATTATTTGTAACTTTATTTGGCGTTTTTGTGAATAATAAACACACGGGAACAACACTCAAATACACACTTTACACATCTGGATGAAATCATGTCTCAGACACGTGGTATAAATGTTAATGTTACTGCTATCTCTTGCCAATCACGCTCACTAACAATCCTAGGCAGAAAACAATGCCAGCTCAGTCAATACCACACAAATATGCACACGGATTTAGTGCAATATTTATACAGTTTTCTCTGTATTTTAAAATCCTCTCTGTGGCAAAAAAGGAGGATGCATTAATTTTTACTAACTGCGATTGCTTAATAGTAATTTATGTTCATAAACGTTCTACTTCACAAGCAAAATACATTAAGATTCCTAAAGTCGTTTTTGTGTTATTATTTTTTGTATGCTGCGGAATGTAGTGATTTTTTAATTTCGCGATATATTCATAAATGTATGAGTGGCCCTATGTTTTTGGTTGGTACTGTACTGTATTTACTCGTATACAGCGAGCCCTTTTTCCAAAAGTAAAGAAAAATATGTTTGGGGTGCATGTAAAATACTTGAAAAAGTGATATTTAAATATCGTTATTCCATGCTTGTGCGTATGAATTTACGATGACATTATTGTGTCCCATAACGGTTTTTATATATAAAACTTTTTCACATTGTTAAGGCGCCCGCCTGGTGGCCGTGTGTTAGTGTGAGTGAAGCAGGGCGCCAAGGGCGATGTTGACCGGCTCATCTGGTGTGGTATCGCCTCTACTGCTAGACAATGAAACAACGTGCTGTGGTATCGTAGGACACTCGCCTGACTGACACTTTCAGTGGTCACCCCATCTTTTTATTGGTGGGAAATGTTAAGTAAAGTCCAATACACCTCTCTATTGTAGTTTAACACGAATCTTTTCAGTAGTTGTTTACATATAATAGATTGAAAAGCCGATTTTAGTCATTTTGTGGTGCTCTGAAATGGTCTATCTAATTATCCTGATGTTTTAAAACTACTATTTCGAGGTCGTTTGAAGTTTTTTCTTTTCGTAAATGCTAACATTAGAAACACGTTTAGTAGTTTCTTAGATAAAAGCACTCTGCTATCACGCTGCGACGCTGGCTACAAGGCAGGCGGGCGCCTTAAGGGCACGGTCTACAGCAATTTTCTTCGTGATATTTTTATTTTTATACTTGAACCGGATATTTCACTGTGACAAAATTTTGCTCCTATGAAATATTTTTTATTTATCATAGTTTTTGCGTAAATGCTAGTTAATCTCAAAATGTGCATGTTACGGTATTATATACAACACCAAAACCAACACATACTAATCTGAAAAAGTTAAAATGAATAACGATGTTACAGGCTAACTTCTCCTGTACAAAAACAAAAAAGAAAATATTTTTGTATTTCAACACAAATTTTGAAATTTGAAATAAAATTAAAAAATAACTCAACAAATTTTTGAAAATATAAACATATTATATTTGTTGTTTTATGTATGGGACCTTATAGCCTACAACATCATCATCCGCGGTGTTATTTTTTCTTCCAGTTTGGTATGTCAGTTGGTTTTTGTGTCGTACGCAAGCAAAAAAAAATAACATGCAAATTTTGACAATTACGAGCCATTACGCAAAAACTATGAGAGATAAATAAATCTTATAAGAGCAAAATATAGTCACAAATTACGTATAAATTAAGGAAAAATATCTGGTACAAATATAAAAATAAGAATATGAGGATGAAAATTGCCGAAGACCGTGCAACTTAACACACATACCGCCGCACAGTTAACCCGGTTCAAGGACGAACTGTTTGTGAAGAATTACTACGCGAAATAATAAGAGAGGATAAACTGTCCAGAATCTGTAACTGAATTTACACGTAAGTAAAATAAAAGCATAATTTCCCAGTTAGAAAAATCTGAATCCATATAAATAGGAAAATAAAATTTAAATTCATACCAGAACATTAATAAAACTGGAAAGTAGAGAAAATAAAATGTAATAAATAAAAAAAGGAAAATAGTTTCAACAAGTAAGAAAGAAAATAAGGATTTAGGGAATAAAAATTTAGTAAGAAAATATAAAAATGAACTGTTGCTAAATTAAAATAAAGGTTCTAAGAAAATTAAATAGCAAAGAAACTAATTAGCTCAGAAAATCAACAAATAAATTAGAAAAAAAAGGAGAAAATGTATTGTTAGTAATGAATAATATAAATAATAAAAAAGATAGGTACAAATAAATACTAAAATTTATTATTAAAACATAAGTAATAAAATTAGAATAATCAACCAAAATGAATAAGAAAATTGATTACATTAATAAAAAACGCCGTTGACCTATATGAAACAAATAAAATATAATATTAATAAATAAGAAAATAAAATAGCTAACACTTCCTCTGAAACACACAGACAGACATCTGTTGAATTACCCGATCATAGCCGATCACACCCGAATGGAACCGAAGCAAGCGACACACCCGACCCTCATTGTCCATTTCAAATACATAACGTTTGAGGAAACATAGTTACACTGCTTACGAAGCCCATAGAAGCACATAATAATAATAATAATAATAATAATAATAATAATAATAATAATAATAATAATAATAATAATAATAATAACAATAACAATAATAACAATAATAATAAACGAACTGAGCTCATTGTTATAACTAAATTAGCAGTATTTTCTGCATTCTTAGTGGTCAGTAGTATAAAAGCAAGGTCATTATAAACGGTGACACACAACTAGGCACGGTACAATGACAGCAGCTGGGAGAGGAATCGGCCATGGCCTTTGTTAAGAAATCATCCCAGCATTCGCCTGGAGCGATATCGGGAAACAATCAAAACTGAAATCATGATGACCAAAGACGTGTATCGAACCCGAGTCCTCTCGAATGCCAGTCCAACGTGTTACCGTTGCGCGGAACTCGCTCGGTTAACGTAAATTCAAAACTGCAATAATTAACACGAGAGTTACTCGTCGTATAAGAGAAATACTTAAGCCATAAGATACCAAGTTTCTTAATTACGTAATCTCACGTATTAAGAGCTCTGACTGCGAGACTTTCAGTCGCCGAGTTTATATGGAGATTAAATTTTAAAATTAATTAATTATGATTGGATAAATTTTTAAAGACGGCTATTTACAAAAAGAAAATATTTACGTAAACATTCTAAAAAACCGACGTATGAGAAAAATTATATTTCAATATTTACTTCTCAATATCGATGACAGTTCATAAAGGAAACAAATCAAAAAATTTAAATTTTGAGTTTCGCTCACCAACACACAGACAGAAGTGCGCTCTACTCAGATGAAAAGAAAAGCAACACGTAATTTCATTGTTTTAATAACGTTGCACTTTAATCTGATTGCTAGTGAAGAGCTAGAAATTGTATTTTATTTTAATTTAAAGTGTGATAATTTCAGAAAAGGCAGACAACAAACATTTTGAATACCTTAATAGTTGCTTCTGAGCTTTTGCTTCAAATTAACAACCAAATATGTTAATTAACAGGTTCTTTCGGTGAAATGAAAATCCTTCTATATGCATTTTACTCCAATCGGATAATTTTGAGTTGTTTCCTTTTTTTTAACTAGGCCATAGATATAGGACTATAGCATATGAAGAGGCAGCGGTGGCCGAGTGGTCAGACCAACCGCCTCTCACCAATACCAATCCGAGTGCGATCCCTGGCGGAAATTCTCGCATGTGGGAAACGTGGCCGACGTTACCGTCCGTAGGCGGATATTTTCGAGGTACTCCAGTTTCCTCCGTCCTTGTATTCCTTCGCTGCTCCATGTCATGCGTCATTCACCTCTGGTCCTGCAGGTTTGAGGTTGGCAACGGGCCCATCCAGTAGACACACTCTTTGTTGAAACTGTACACGAAGACTCCTTGCAGCGACGTGAGATCCGCTGGGCTTATGCTGTGTCCTAATTCAAGAACAGGATGGGCACAAAGTCCCGTAACCCCCCTCCCTACTAATCATGTTAAATGGTCAGTCTGTTGGATCAATGCATACCACCAATACATACACATTGTTCATGTCTTTAAACCGCCTAACAACATCGGTTTGCATCCCGTCATTCTCCGAACACAAAATAATTCGGCGCCACGTTCTGTGCGACATTTTTCTCAGCAGCCTGGAGTAATCCTTTTGAATGCCTGCCTCAGCGTCCTTCAAGTCAACAAGATCTGCGAACCGATATTCAGCAACAATGTCCTTGATGAACCCCCAGAGTGAATTGTCACACGTGAGGTCAGAGCTACAGGGTGGCCAGACAAGTGGCTCTGATAATGCAGGTCATCCACAGCCGATCCAGTCTTCTGGAGACGCCTCATTGAGATATTCACGCACTGAAATGACATAACGGGGAGGCTGATACCTTTGTCATCCAACAGGGGTATGAACCAGGTTCTTAACATCTGCAGGTAATGATGTTGGTTGACGGTGCCGTCAAACAAATATGGACCGCCAATTGGTTTGCATTACGTCGTGAGGGTTATTCTTCACCTCTTCACAAAAATATGGGTTCTCCTTTGACCAAAATACGACATTCTGTGAACGGAAACGCCGGTATATGGCACATTAGTTGCTAAATACAACTTTGCTACGTTTCGGAATTGTGTCAAAAACCTGCAGCAACGCATCACATGCATCCTTCTGTCGGCGTAAATCATCGTCGACAATTCCTGCTCAAACGTAGGGCGATGCGGGCGTAACTTTAAGTCCTCTTTCATAATTAACACAGTCCACAGTAGTGCACATATGCTACGTATGTGCTACGTCGTATACATATGTCCGTTTTTCAGGGGGATAACTGGACTTTATGCCCAACCTGTATGTACTTTCATAGATGTAGCCATGTGTACTTTGCATGTACTTTCCTCAATACTTAACGAATTCGGACAAAAACTTCTTCTTTTCTGTTGAGAAATTACACAAGATATCTATGGCCCGTATGGAGCTAACTGTTGAACAAAAAGAAACATTTTCGCGCCAATATTTGAATGCATGGTTGGCACATGAAGTAAAATTTTACATATACATAATCCTCTTAGGATAATCAAAGGCTCAATCCACATGTAAAGAAGTGCAGTAAGAGACGTAAGGAAAACTGTGATGGGATATACTTACAACTATGTAGCCATCGAAATTACAATGCTAGTATACATAACATACAAGCTGTAATTTAACTTTTCAAAATGGCAACAACACTAGAGCTACAAGGACACAGAAGTACACACATTCGTTTCCTTGTGCAGCCTTGCGCAGTTGCAAACACTCCACTTCTAATACGAACAGTCCTTGTGATGTCATTTCCGGGGACAAGTACACTCAAGTAAGTACTTCCGGCGAATTCGGACATGGCCTTAATCGATAAAATCAGGTACGTACAATAATCAATAAAGATGGTTTGTCAGCAACAGACAGTAAGCATAAATCTGGGTAAGCGCTGCCAACATTGGCGTTAACTACTTGTCTTGAACTGTACCGACAATAAGTTTCCTTCTTTGCAGCATACTGTTTATGAACCAATATGTTTGCAATAAAATGCTTAGAAAATAATTAAATGATTTTTAATTGCCTCAACTTTAAGATGACTTGTTAAAAAAAAACTATATTACGTGAAGTAGAAAACAAAGTCCACTGGAAGGATTTTCTTTTACATACATGATACTAATCACGCAAGTCTCCTAGTTTCTCAATGTCGCTGCCCATAATATACGTATTCTAGAACATGTTTTTTTGTTTAAAAAAAGTGTTACCTTTGAGACTATTCCACCGGCAAGATTTCTTTACTTAACGTGCGCAGATAAATAAACGCTTCAAATTCCAGTTGAAATCTCCACGTGTTTTAAAGTTATGGGAAAACTACAAAACAATAATCCTACATGATGATACATGCCAACTTTATGAACAAACATTTACTGAAAATGAAAATTTTGTTGAGCGTGATCTCTTGCGCCGCAATTAAGTGTGCGAGATTTCGGTGTCAGAGATTGTTCTTCTAAAGTACGTTACTCGAGAACAAATTCTGGTTAGAAAGTTTGTAATAACTACAATCACGCTTTGCTGTTTATTTTTTATTTTTGCAAATTGGCTTCGAGAATCTCACAATTTTAAACTAATGCATATAGCGCTGAATTATGTGCTATGACTTTCTGGGTGCACATATTAGAGTGCGTCAAAAGGCAATTAAAGCGGAGGCGCTAAGGGTGATGTATTCACACGAACTACCCTTCACCCTAGACTCTAAGCAAAAGCAACTCAACTCTGATGTACAATCTGTTTACCGCTACATCGTCTATGTAAGACGGTCAGTGCAGACGCCAAAATTTTAAGGGGAAATATTGAAAGTAAACATGTGATTTACGAGCCTATACCTTTTTTATTATTTTACACTACGATGTACTTAACTAAAAAGTACACCAAAAACACCCATTTTTGTCATTTTTGGCAGCAAAAAAAAATAAGTTTGAAATTTTATCGGAGTAACATACTTCACTAACGTACTTTGGACCAGTGGCGCGATCAGGATTGTGTAAAAAGGGGAGAGAAGGGAGGTTAACCTGAGAATAATACAACAAACACTGACCCCCCCTTTTTTTAAAGTGGTGGATCCATGGGGGCTATCCTCGGAAAATTTTGAGCTTCAAGGTACAAGATACTGCTATTTTAGCCGTTTTTCGTAACGAAACATTAAATGTTATACTGGTAAAATATTTGTTAGACTTTCAATATAATTTTTTCTCAATTTTTGGGGCTTATTTGGGAATGGGGAGGAGTGTAGAACTCCAAACATGCACCTCTCCCCCTCGGCTAACACCTCTGCTTTGGGCAGTTTTCTCGCAAACCTCTATCTGTCGTTGCTGTAAATGTAGCTCGCTGTCTTAGGCACGAGGTAACATTAAGTATGCTGCCTGGGTGGATGTATATTGCGTGTTCGAGGTCTAGACATACGGAAGCTCTAAGGACAATACCCTAGCCTCTATACGCAAGTCACTGACTGGCGTCCAGTTTTCTCGCCAACAACGAGCGTCTATCATACATTCAGTGCTGACCCTATCATTTAAGGACGTATAATCAAATATAAAGATGTGTCGTATCCTCAAAAACCTGCGCCAAGATTTTCAAATATTATAATCACCGCAAAATACAAAATTTCAACATTTTCGGCCGCTAGCAAATAGCTTTAATGGTAAGTGACGAATCTGAAGTGGGTATTCACACATGCAACGCACTTTAAATGCTATTCCATAGCTTGTACAACCCATCCGTTTGAAGAGTTCTAGAATATTCTAGTAACGGTCGAAGCTCTGCAGGCCGCACAGCCCCCTGGACAGGCAGTCACCTTACGGGGTATTGATCCATACCACCTTGGATTTATCAGTTTCTTCTCGATAACTTCTGTTCCAGTCGATGTATCAAAAGTTTTGTCATGATAAGGCATAGATACAAACTAAATAGATTTTATGTAATTGCTGGAACCATAATATATTTATTATTTTCCAACGGGAAACAGCTGAAAAGGAAACATTGCTTTATTTATAGAAGCGACTACAGAAGCCGCAACATTAACAGAAACAATGCCATATAGATTCCAAAACGTGAATGAAACAATAAACTATGCCTTGACAGCGTGAAAAAAGTAAAACAATGTGTCTATTCCCTGATTTATAAGAAAAACCGTACAACCGATCTGACAGGGATCGATCCCCCTTAAGCTACTAAATAAAGTAAAAAGTGTTATAAATGACAGGGGTGATTGGCGTTGCAAGTGCCACTGCACTTGCACAATGACTTGTGGTTGGACGAGTCTGTGCACCGTTACACCAGGATATGGCCCGGGTGAAACAGACCGAGACTAACCGCCCAGTTCCTGGATGTCCCTGAAGACAGATTCTCAGAATTTACTTCCGAGCCATTTGCGTCCGCTGATACATTTTATGTACTCATTAATTATCCTGCCGGTCGAGCAGGCCGACAAACTGTGACACAGGTTGAGGAAGTACACGGCAAGAAGTCATTAAAATTTCGGAAAAAAAAAAAACTATATTTTAAAATGTGTGCCTCGCTCTTAATATTGTAGTGTTTTCGAAAAAAAATTTAACGCAAATTAAACGGTTTACATATATCAAAAATTCATTCTGGCAGTTTTAACACATATATCATCGTTAGTACCTGAATTTTTCTGTTGCAATACACCAAACGGATTTTCAGATTTTTGCCCCTGAAATAACACACATTTTGTTGATAAAACAAGCCAAAATTAAGTAAAATGTATTTTTGCTAGCAAACGGTACATTATTAAAAAAAAAAAAAAAATCGTTCTGGCAAAATTGTGTATCCTATAACTGTACACAGTCTCAAACTTATTCAAAGCTTTTGTTTTAAAAATATTCGAGCTATTTGTAATTGTTTGAAATAAATGAAAGACTATGGCCTTAAGGCCGGGTTTAGAAGCCATGCAACAACGTAAGAACGTAAGACGCAAAAATAGAACGTTTAAAATCGACATATACTCGTTTATAAAATACGCAAGAAACGAAACTACGCACGACCGTTACGACGGATTAGGCCATCTTTCAACTTCTTACGTTTCACCGCCTTCTATATCGACATTTTGTTCTGCAAAATTATTTAAACCTAGTTGCAATTATCTTTACAGGGCTGTGACTCCGCCATCTCGTAAAATATTTGTTTTTATGTGTTTTGATTGCATCTTCAAATACACAGTGCTTGTATTTATTTGGTTACTATTTCAAAATACCGCAACAACCGAATATTTAGAAAGCAGAGGTGAGAGACAAAACATAATCACAATGGAAAAATACAGAGAGAAACTTTCTGTTGCCTCTTTGAAATATAGGTGGTTATATTGTGTCGCTTGCGAAGTTTATAAACGACTGAAATTTGTTTGCGTTTTTATGAAATGCGTTTCTATCGTTCTTGCGTTGTTTATACACCCTGCAATGATGACGTTCGGTTTTTCTAACAAATAACAATCCTGCCCATTGAGAGAAAAGTATTGATGTAGGTGCTGACCCTCTGCTAACATAGGGACAACACCAAATATCGTACAAGACAATATGGGAAAGTATAGCTTTTTAGTATTGTTAAAGCGCGAGGCTTTTATCAACGGCGAGAACTGGAAACAGTAGCAAAATCCACATTTTTGTCTCTATTTCCAATGGTGTTATACATTTACGGACTAAATTTATCTTAGGCTAGTAGTATAAGAATGTGTTTGTAAATATTTCGAATTTTAAATAACTATATTCTAAATCATGACTACATTTCATTTTCTGAATAGCTAAATATAAAACTAGAACCACCCATAGAGCAATGTGCTAATTCAGAAGGAACAGCGCTCATATCGGCGTGTGCTGGAACTAAATGACACGTCTCCTGTTTATCTACTGACTTTCCTATATTGTCTTCGTACAATTTTTGTCAACAGTCTCTTTGGTTGTCGGCGCTATCTGGATTGTTGTACAACAATATGTCCTGCAGAAGCAACAATGTGTTCTGTAAAATAAATATGCTCGTTGCACGCTCTGCAAAAGGAATTGTAAGAACATTTCAACTGGTATCGACCGACAAACGAACTGAACTGTTGTCCTCGCTGTTATAAGTCGGACATGGAACGCTGTTGGCTGGACAGCTTTGATTAAATAAAATAAAATAAGTAAAGCATGATTTATTTACATCTATCTACACCCAAATACCTGAATGTCACTAACAATCAATCACTGCTAAATAAATGTCTCTGCTACAGTCATGAGTACGTCACAAGTTAATGGCAAACTAAATATAACATATTATTACTATATTGTATAAGTTACTTGTTTTATTTAGACCATCACAAATGTAGAAACAATAAAGAATTACATTTGTATAAAACGATACAATTTTTTTGCGTGTATGATTCCATTTTTTTCCTTCACATTTACATTGAGAGAATTTTACAGTTCAATCAATAAGTTTACGTCTCTGAAGTCACCTGTCCGTTTACAGTAGTTTTCTACAGTTATTTGAAGTGCCACAAAAGACAATTTTGGCTATTAGATTAAAGGATTTTTTTTGTGAAAGTACAAAATATTTTGTAAGTTGTGATAGACCTTCGAAGGTTATTTTGTTTCACGTGAAAATACTTTTGTTATTTAAATATATCCCACTAGTCCCCACACGCATTTGGAAAACTTACACTAGTTTAATGACCTATGGCATTGTTTTTAACCCCCGACGCAAAAATAGGGGTGTTATAAGTTTGACGTATCTGTCTGTCTGTGGCATCGCAGCTCCTGAACGAATGGACCGATCTAAATGCGGTTTCCTTTTGTTTGGAAGCTGACTTGATTGAACGTGTTCTCAGCTATGATTCAAGGAAATCTGTTCAGTCGTTTAAATATTATCAGCTCTTTTATAGTTTTTGTGTAGATGTGAGCAACTCTACTGGTCTGATCTATTTGAAATATAGTATCTTGTGAGGTCGGGGATTTCTGTAAATTTTTAATTCAAGTTTAAACTTGTAGTACTTAACTGACGAATATTTTGACAATAGTTTACAAGCTCATTCTTGTAAAAGTACTTTTTTTTTTACTTTGTATGTAGGGAAACCACCGACCGGTTTGTTAAAACAGACAAATATAAATAAGTGTTACGTTAAAGAATACTTCCCACTGTTAACATGTTATCGTCGTGCCTAAAGTTCAGCATGGCTTGAGTGTAGAGGTGATACTGCAATTCAAACTCCTTTCAATGACAACCTTAGTGTTCCATCGACCTAGTGCCTCACTCATACACCTAGGTAACCACGTCACACAACTTAGCTCTCTAACGACGCTGGCTACCGACAAACCACTCTCACACCGCGATAAATATGTGTTTCTAAAAGCAGGGCCGGCAACGTTTACCCCGCCCGTAATTGCCAACATTCTTCTTGTTTTTTTACTCTCTGGTCGGGTGTGGAGAACGGCCCTGATTGAGCGTCGCGCGGAGGACGTGATAAATGTGTGACAAATCGCCGGGTTACCTGTTATAATTCAGTTGTAAGTGTTTGCCATAAATATCTTGTCCGGTAGGTTGGTAGGTGTGATGTCACCTTGGTCATCGCCTGTCGCTCCAGTGCTGCCGGCGACAAGCGTCTTGTTTTATATCTGTACTGTCTCAGGTTACTTCTTCCTACTGTACATATGCAGTCTGTACGCCCAGCCTCGTGGGCATATTGTACTTTAGAAGTGTATGTTACGTGCTGTACACAGCAGGCAAAAAGGCACTTTGAATACTTGTTTTAGCAGACACTTTGGTGGTGTGATAGTCACATGTTTTCCCTATAAATAAACTAATGTTCTGAAATGGTTCACAGTATGTACGTACATTCGATGGGCTAGGGCTCAAAACAATATATTTTTGTATTAAAAAAAATTGTAAGTAAAGTCGCCAAAAATTTCCAAATTTTAGAGAATTTTTCAAAATGTAATACATTGTTTGAATAGTTTTTTATATACTTGCAGCCGTAGTTCATGATGTGTACTTTCACTGAAAATTATTTCGCTTCATTATGTTCATTGGTTTTCGGGGGGGTGTATGATTTAAAATCATGCTAATTTTGACTTTGAAATGCCATGACGGAAAAACAGGCTAAGATATTTTGTTTTGTAGCTGGAAAATGTTCTCCTAAGTAGCGTCTGCAAAACTAACACTGTTTCATAAAAATATAATATTATGATTTTTTTTTACTTCTGGATCGCCATTAAGATTTCCTTCACAATCTTCTTCACATTGTATTTGTGGTTTTTTTTAGGAGAAGGGAGTAATCGACCCTGCCCCAACCTTGTATACATTACTGGTATACACTAGGTGTAGATTACCTCTATCACGTGAAAATGTTTTGCAGAATCTTGTATCACGCCTGTAAAGCTAGTTTAAGATGGCGGAAATAAAAAAAAACACACACATTTTCTGCAGGATGAATATAGTTTTATAAATGCTACGCCCTTAATGCATTCCTTGCACGTTACTTTATTTGCATTTAAATGTATTATTCGTACCGCGCTTGTTTCTTTGATATTTTGTACACAATGCAATCAGTTTCAGTTATTTGTGGCTTCTGTTACGTGAACTAGTAAGATTAATTCTACCACAGGTTGGAAAGAAAATGTATTTTCTTATGGGAGAGCTTGGCACAGGGAAAATTTCTGCCTCTAGTTTCGCTTCGATCGCTAAGAGACCAGATAAATACGAAACCGTAGTAAAATTAAATTTAAATAAACGTGGAAATTATATTTGTCATTTATTTAATTTTAAAATGAAAAGAAACCAATTTCGCGTTTTAAATTATCAACTTAACGTAACTTTAAATTCAGGAAAGCTCTGTGATTGGTCAGTTTGGTGCATTAGCGATACCAGCGCTCAAGTGGCAGGAAGTTTTTCAGTTACAAACTTTTAACATTGATCTTTCATCTCACATGTAGTAGAATTAACCTTGCTACCAGTGACATATTTTTCACGTCTAATGACGACTTTCGTCTGTTAACCGCCGCTACCCGAGCAGGTTATAAGTAAGGAGTTGATCGAGAAACTGTTAAATGAAAATACGAACACTGTTAAATTTCTCTCGGTTCAAATTTTGGACACCTTAACGTTCCTATCTGCCTGCGCTTGAAACGGAATTGCAGCGAGTTACAAGTATTCATATTTGGAAGTAAAATCTCAACGCGCGTTAAGTTTGTACTTGTATGAAAAGAAAACACATTTCAAACAATGTTTCTGTTAGTTTAAAAATTAGGATCGCTTATTGCAAACACATTTTACAAGACTCTCAAAATGGCTAAAAACTGCTTTTTTTTTTTTTTTTTTTTTTTAAACTGCTGTATCTAGAAAAATTCCAACCGGATTCGAAAAACACAATAATACAAATAAACGCTGGAATTTGAACCATAAGTACCACAAATAAAATAATATAGTCACCACTTAGAGTCCCATAGCTAAACGAATGATAGTAAAGCTCTGCGCGCCAGTTGCTGGGTTTGCGTGTAGAGGCGATATTACATTACATTCGCCGACCAACGTCACTCTTAACGCTTCACCGGTTTAGAGCCTCACATACACAAACGCAACCCACCTAGATAGGAAACTTAAACTTGACATGTTAGTTGACCGGCCTTGCCCTCGCGAATTTTCGTAAACGTCCAGTGTTATGCTGTTATAGTTTATCCAAATAGATCATTAATCGAAATGTTTTGTACATGTGCCAGTGTAGCACAATACCGTTTCAGAAAACCTATAGTCCGATTAAGAATACAATAACATGTTCAAGTTGAAGGAACCTGAAGCCGACATACATAAATAAAAACATAAATAAAATATCCCATATGAAGTTTTGTCACATCAGAAACATAATTAAATAAAAGTTTCAGTGATAATAACCGACCAAAAAAAAAAAACTAGGACAACATAGTTAATGTAGCAGAAACATTTACCGAGAAGAAGACACTACACTCTAAAGAAAATAGTTTGTAAATATGCCACAGGTTCGTATAGGAGAGCTAATAAAGTATGTATGGTAGAATAGTTTCCCGGACAACCATGATAGCAATCCTACAATTTTTATAAAACAGTCAAATATATACCAAAGTTACCAGACTTGTATTGTAACAAGTGTAACAGTTTGCATATTTACAAGGCGGAAGTATGGTAACTGTACCACACTGTGTTTAGGTTCATTACTTCCTAGACATATTAGGAAGATTTCTGCAGTGTGTGTCATACAAGAAAAGTATATCACAACGACCGCTTTAATCGTTCCTATAGTTTGGTGATTGGTTTGGAAACTTTGTTTGTAGTAAATGAGTTATCAGAAGAACACTGCCTGAAAATATTCCGTAAATTTGAGGAGCTTAGTAACAGTGTGTATCAAGAGGAATTCGCCAGGTGCAATTAGTTTTGTTGTGGGGAGAAAAGAGCAAACCTGCACAGCCTCTTCGCCCCAGCAAGGTAAGTCAGGAAGAATATATGTGGGTTGGTCGGACACACCCCTGCTTCCTCCCTCCCTCGGGGCAGACACTTTGAGAGTGACTGTACATATAAGGTCTGTCTGCACTTGGACAAGGTTCCTGAAGTCAGCTCTCTGTCACAGAATAGCTGTGCACACAGGTGTGAAATTGTACGTCTGTGCCGTTAATTTAGCTCATTCAACATTAAATTATACTCTGTTTGATATAAATTTGGATAAATTTAACAGCAACTTATGGGCAATAATTTTTAGTATTTTGTGAGCAAAGTATTTTATGTGAAACAAAAGAACTTTCGAATGTCTGTCATATATGTACAAAATGTTTTGTACTTTTGCAAAAAAAAAAAAATCTTGAAATCAGATTGGCAAAACATTTTTTGTGACGCTTCAAATACTTTTTTTTGTAAAATGTACAAAAATTTATTTGTGAATGTAGTTATTATTTGTAAATATGCAAAAACGTTTGTACATATACATACATATTTGTATGTTTACAAAAAATTCCTGTAAAATATACGGTAATTTTTGTAAACTTACAAAAAGATTTTTTGGAAACTAGTTTCCGAAGAAACTACAAAAAATCTTTTTCTGTGCAGCGAATGTCCGATGAAGTGTCATCTAGTTGGAAGAGTACGAGAAACTGTCGTGTGTAGGAGCCCCCATTTGTGGAAATATCACTGCATAGGCTTTGTTTGCTTCAGTGTCTCGTGTGCATATCTGTAAGAGACTGGCTCGTTTAAAGGATACAAGTCTTTACGTTTTATTGCAAATCACAGACTTCATCGCAATAACATTATTCTAATTGGTACAGTTAATGAGAAACCTCTTTCCGCAAAGACACGCTGCCAATAACAATGAAGCAAAACTGCAAAGCTCCACGTAAGACAATGGAACAAGTTAATACAGATATGTCTTCGCGAAAATCAAGACTCCCTACCCAAGCGTTTTTGTTTGTCCTAAAATGATTAATGAATTTATTTCAAGAATTAAAAGTACGAAAATTGCAAAGTTTCTCACATGGCTATATAGTTAAGTCATTTAATGTAGAATACGATTTTGTTCGGAAGATATTCGTTGGACAGTGATTTATTCCAATGTTCGTTCCGTATTACAATCCGGTGAGTGCAGACGTGGCATGTATGGCCTTTTAAGTGGTACTTACTGTGGTTAGGTCATATCTAACTGCGCGATAAAAACTAGAAGTATTCGTTCCAAATTCAGTGATCAGTTGGCAGAACTTGAGGCCTTTCTATTAAGCCTGTTGTTTGCGAACGGCAGTACGAGTAGTCGCTGGACCAAAGCTGCTGCATCATCTTGCTTGTCCAAATACCTGCTCTCGTACTTATCTCGGACAATGGCCTGCCTGCCGGCCTTCTCTTTCATCCTCGCAGTATTCCTTCTTAATGACGTTAACGTACTTTGTACTTTGAAATCTATATCAATCTTATTTCAATCCCATTACAGTCCCCACCCTCCCCCCGGCCTCAAACAGCCGCCCGCCGCAACCTTAACTCACGCACCGGTCTTATTTCGTCGGCGCTAGAAAAACCAAAGAGAAACAAGCTCGCATTTTATTTCCTCTATGGCCTCGTATTGTTCCTTTTCTTGTTCCTTCTCGGTGGGGTCCCCCCGTGCAGCGCACATTGTTGTTTATCATTGAGGAGTTGTTTTTGGTTCCATTTTGAACATTGTTCTGTTCTCCGCGTGGGGCAGCGGCCCTTGCCACATCCCCCCCCCCCCAGTCTTCATCTTGCACCGACACCTCCCCACCTGACCAATTGTTCGAGTGGTTCTCGCCCCGAGAGAAGAGAGAAATAAAAAACAGAACATCTAGGGTCTACAGCAAGGCCCCCTGGTGGAGCGGCATCTTTTGTTCAACACTTCCCCCCCTCCCCCTGCACACCTCATGATGTTCTTACAAATTCCCGCTGTCGGTCTCGCGGCCAGGTCGAATGAGGTGGGGACGGAGGGGGGTGACTTGATTTATTGGCGGTCTGGTCCCCGGGGCTAAACGTCCCATCAGACTAGCGCGCGGCTGGCTTTATACCTGCCTCGCTGCACATCAGCTCTACGACTTTTCAACAATTTCACATCCCCCCTCCCCCCATACAACCCTCTAACATCGCTCTAATTAGATGTGCTACACTCCTCACCCCCTACCCCCCGTACCAGACAACTGCTGCACCCCCGACATTTTCTCCTCTTCCTTTTCGCGGGGTCGCGAGTTCCCCCACGTGATTAATTGGCTGTTTAGTCATTAATAAATTTACTGGTCCACACCGGGTCGCCTGTTAATCTCGTTAGCGACTTATTCCCTTCCCCCTCTCACCACCCACCCTCTATGTTCCTCGCGGCAATGTTGATATATCCTGTGTGATCGCCTGACATGTGTCACGTGGGCTTGTGCAACCTGTCGTATTCAACGTCATTAGGCGCTTGATTTAAGTCCATGCTACCCTGTTTAAGCAGTTTTTAGGATTGTTATTTTGTCTGAAGTTTAAACGAGGAGCAGATATCAAAACGTTATTAGGCATTTTAATTAAAATTATTTTCGCCAAGTTGGATAATATTTTTCAAGACAGTAAATGCTATGGTTTTGGTTAACTATGTAAGTAACGAAATTTCGGTAATTTATGCAGGCAATTAGTGCAAAACGTGTCATTCTCAGTCTTCAGAAAAGTTGCTATCGCGACAGGAAAAAAGAAGACAAGATAAACTGGAGAGAATAGAGGTAACGTCTGTTATAATTTGTTCAACATTGTCCTGGTTACAATCCTACATTTGTTAACACCAACACCCGAGAGTATAGGTCATTCGGGATAAAGTGAGCACTAGAAATGTAACCTTTGAAAAATATCACAAGCCGTTACTGCATATAATTATACATTAACAATAGTTCCCTTACTGCTTGTATGGTTGGCAGCGAAATTACGCAATATAGTCCCGCGTGTTTTCCTGTTTAAATACAACAATACAGGAACAAAATCAATCTACATCGACAAAATTGTATTATATATAATTAATAAACTTAATTTAATCAAAACTGTGTCGAATCCTACCGACTGCGCAATTTATCTTACGTGCGCAAACATCAAGGGACGTGTTCAGACATGTTAGATATTTTTCGCCGTTAGCGGTAACGCGCGGAAAGATACCAATTCGCTGAAAATAGAACTTTAGCAGGGCTTTTTAGTGTATTCACTTTATTCCGAACCGTGTGTATCGGTTTTTTATCCGCTGGAAGCGTTAACAAAGAGAAGCGGTACGGGAGAGATTCGTGCACAAGTACAAAATATTAGTATATTACTCATCCTAAAACCACTTTCAATGTCACAGCAGATTTGTTTGTTGCTACAATAAAAACTTATAACGTACTGCAAAGTAAGTTTGCCGCAAAAAAAATTGGTTTGATGATTTCACTAATGGGCAACAACTTTTACAATAATTTGTTTAAAAAAAAAATGTATAGTGAATTAAGTTGTCGTGTTTTCAATACATCCTTCATGTTGGAAAAAAAATTTATCTTTGTTACATGAAGCTGATATTATTTCCAAACATAACTTTTTAAATAAAATGTAGCAACGCTAAACATGCGTTCTTTACAATTTGTTTGCCGCGAAACTATAGGTATAGACTCAATAATATATGTTTTATTGTTACAGAAAAGGTTTTGCGTGAAAAGTAGTAAATAGGCTCTCAGTGTTTTCATAGTAGCGTTTTTTTTTGTGAGAATGTTAAGTTATTGTTCGATTGAAAACAAAACTGAACAAAATTTTGATCGTCAGTATATAGATTTATTTTCACACGGCGTTTTTGCAATAGAAATTCTGTTCGACATTATCAATATTACATAAATGCATGAACATTGTATATTAGAACCATATTAGTCAGTTTCTTCAGCAAAAGTTACCAGTACAATATTTATCTCATATATAGGCCTATCCAACTCGACTTAAGGGAAGTAAAAATTCTCCAATTCCCCTAGTTCATAAAGAATTTCTCGAAAGTCATCCACATTTTTGCTTTCAAAAATTGTAACAAATATTCCTGAATATATAAAAAATTAAAATCTAAACAAAAAATCAATATATTGATTGATGGTCAAATAATTTCACTGATGATGAGTTGTCATTAATTTTTAAGTAGTAGTTTAGCGTAGTTAATAATTTCAATTGTTATATATTTTGAATTGTTAAGTGCTATCTGTACCCATCAGCAATTATCTTAAAAATTATTATTTTTTAAATATGTAATTCATGCAGCATTTATATATATTTCAAAATAATTTAATACTATTACAAGTTTTCTTACAAAATTACAGCAGCAATAGAAAATAATTTGTCTAGTTGCACTCACACACAAGTTTCGCTTATGCGAGTGTGATGTCTTCCATTCTATAAATAAAGTTTTAATGTAAGTGCTGTAATCTAAAAATGGAAATAAGTAAATAAATAAAATTGAAGTACTACATTAAAATAACACTTTATATTTAAAAGTAAGTAGGCCTATTTGTTGAACTCACAATGTTCTGGAATTATGTTCATTACACAGAAACTATAATATTACGAGGCACAGCTGCTTCGCTCTCTTAGGTTCAGAGCGCTGAGATGAAACATGTAAATCACTATGAATATCAAGCCTTAATTTTCTGAATTGCAGCTAAACAGGCGGAGGAAATGTGTCGTGAGTATAGGATTAAAAATTATCAACTACTCATCAGTAATGCGTGCCCAAGTCTGAACCACGGTCTATAAAAACATTTACTTTTAGCCCAGGCGAGATATATTATTGACGAGTAATTATGTTAAACGTAGGTCCACGGAAATTTCTACGCACATTTGTAATTACAGTGAACCAGTTTTTTGTAAGTCATGGCTGGTAGATTAAAGTAAAGAATCGCGCTCTTATGGACGAGTTATTTAAATAATTGCTACTCGTTTATTTTGAATTTTCTCCAAACCGTCCTAACCGTCGATAATTACGCGAGTTAAAGACACCGTTTAGCTTATAAACAGAACAACCGGCGCGTAAATGCAATTTCTAAAAATAAACGCTTGCAAAGCCACTAGAAGAAAATATCAGGTCGTTTCCCCTGTTTACAAAATGGCTAAGAATAAACAAATAGAAGTTTGTAATACAAAGACTGGGGTTATAGATCCTAGCCATAACATGAGTTCAAAATTGTTTGTAATATTACAAAGAAAATCCTTATGGACCCAGCCACCAAAGACATTCTCTGTACGATAAACAGTGTGTAATAAAGCATTTACCAACGGCATGTTTCAAGGACACTTTATTTCGTGCTTACTGTTCTTGTTTCGCAGTGAGGTGTTATCATAAATAAATTAATTTTGAAGCCTATCTGGCCGCGAGGGTCCAGATAGACACGTGCCGTTTCTTGTTGTATCATAACAACTTTTATTTGTGTTTGCCCTTACATATTTTTGGTGATTAGAATGTGGTCTCAAGAGAGCTGTTGATTAGAAATGGAGAAGTTTGTGGCTAAAAATACGTTTTGATTTCCTTTACTTAATAACTTGAAAATCTGTATATAATTCCAGCTTCGTTATTACTTTGTTCTCATGCATATGTAATAACACGTGGCTGAAGCTGGATCCGGCCAATTTAAGACAAATCTTCACTCTTTAGTAACCGATTATTCCATCCAAATATTTGCTACATTTAAATCTATTAAAAATACATTTACAACTTTTTCTGTGCGGGGCCAAGTTCATGCAGCACTGATCAATCCCAATATAACTAAAACAAATATGTCATTGGAAAGCACTTCGTGTGTTCTCTATTGTTATATACACACATACATACATACACACATGTATATGTATATATAACATTAACACAGTTTTAAGAACTTTCTAGTGGCATGCAACACATAGAGCGTATTGTGTTAAAACACATTTTTGGAAGTTAAACAGTTGAATTAATTAATGAAAGGCACTCTTCAAACTGCTCTCCTAAAAATTATGATTTTTGTGACATAGTGTCTTATGCCTCCGAGGTAAATGCATATGTATATGTGTGTGTATTGCTGATTTATTTTCGTAGCAGTGTAGCAAACCTTGGAGGAATGATAGGATGCACGTAGGATATGTTAATTACCAACCTAAGCGTGTGAGATACGTAGCTGCGAGCCTGCAAGAAAATGTTTTCACAAACAAAAGACTGCAGGCGGAACAATGGACATCTCGTTACTCCTCCTACATACACTTATTTACATGTCATCATCGACCACACGTCTAATTAGACATTTTACACGGCGGTTCGTCACACATACGAGTAACATGATTTCACGATTTTTATTAATATTGTTTTCTCCGATCGAGTTACCGGCAAAATGTTAGTTTCAAGATTTATGCCGAATCGTAGGACGCCAGTATATTCTTTTCTTCGCTAGGGAATGCTTAAGTGATTAATTTTCTAATTGGTAATTTGCCATCTAACACTGTAATAAAAGGTGCTGTAAATGTGTTAAACCGTTGTTAAATAAAAAATATAAAAGTAGAAATAGAAAGGGATTTTATAAGGAGGCTTAAAATTATCAAAAATTCATCAATTCCAAATAAATAAATTTTGTAATTTTTAAAGATATCTCTAAAAATTTCTCAAAATCGTCAGCTAAATCTTACATATGCAAAGAGTATATTTCGAGACTGGTGTACTAAACAAAAACTCCGCTACACTATAAAATGCTGATAGGTTATTGGAGTTAAGTCTGTGGAAAGCGAGGGTGACTTTTCCCCTCAACCCCAGCTCCTACACAAACCTCACTGGTTTCACTAGGGGATGCCACTAGAGGAGTATTAATGTAGTGATTTAGGGCGACTCTGAAGACTTCGTACTACAAGTCATACTAAATTTCGATAGTAATAATTTTCTAATAAAAATGTTAAGTGAAATACGTATTAATATTACGACAGTACGAACGTAATTACCTCATTTTGCACTGCATACACTATATAAAGGGAAGTAAAATTATTGTTTTTTTTTTGTTTCTTTCTGTGTATATGTAAATAAGTTGTATTTGTTGTAATCCGACCTATGGTTGAAATTTACAGGGACAGTCTAAATAAATGAAAATTGATAATAAACATAAACACTTTTAAAAAAATTATTTAAGAAATTATTCTTTCATGTCGTTTAGTAAAACAGAAATTGCACTGATAATAAAGGAAGTTCTAAAATTTCCAATAAATTGTAAAGTCGAATGCTTCTATAAATATACGTTGTAAACAATTCGCATGGTTCTTTATTTATAATAGAAAAATTAAAGGTTACAATAAGTCCTCGACTTCTGGCACGTATATACTGTTGTAGCGTGTCTCTAAGTGTCACTTTGTACGCGGAATACCGTTAAACGTGTCCCCAGTATGTTAACATATTACAGGCTGTTCACTTTAAACTGAACTCTCACCAACATTTATAACAATAAAAAAAATGCACTTTATTGTTGTCAAAAATGTTGAATTTTAAGAGTGGTGAAACGTATACATTTGTTTTTAGTTTCATCACAGTTTTCATACTGAAAATACTAAAGATAAATACAAAAGAGCTAAAAGAAAAGTTTAAGCAGTGCTCACTTTATTGTGGACAGACTATAGAAGCAAATACATCTCTAAACATAATTCTATGTTCTACGACGGAGAAAACTGTATATTACCATCCTTTCTCTAGATACATTCGCCAAGCTTCTTAGATCACATTTAATTAGTCGCCTAAGTTGCTGAAATATGAACTATTTAGGCGTGTAACAAGATTCTTTGCTCTATATAAATGTACAGTTTTCTCGACGGGTTTACTGATAATAAATAAATAGCGTATGGGGCAGGTACCCGAGGACTGGGTACCGTACCCGAGGACTGGGTACCGTACCCCGAGGACTGGGTACCGTACCCCGAGGACTGGGTACCGTACCCCGAGGACTGGGTACCGTACCCCGAGGACTGGGTACCGTACCCCGAGGACTGGGTACCGTACCCCGAGGACTGGGTACCGTACCCTTGAGGACTGGGTACCGTACCCGAGGACTGGGTACCGTACCCCGAGGACTGGGTACCGTACCCGAGGACTGGGTATCGTACCCGAGGACTGGGTACCGTACCCCGAGGACTGGGTACCGTACCCCGAGGACTGGGTACCGTACCCCGAGGACTGGGTATCGTACCCTTGAGGACTGGGTACCGTACCCGAGGACTGGGTACCGTACCCCGAGGACTGGGTACCGTACCCTTGAGGACTGGGTACCGTACCCGAGGACTGGGTACCGTACCCCGAGGACTGGGTACCGTAACCTTGAGGACTGGGTACCGTACCCGAGGACTGGGTACCGTACCCCGAGGACTGGGTACCGTACCCGAGGACTGGGTACCGTACCCCGAGGACTGGGTACCGTACCCCGAGGACTGGGTACCGTACCCCGAGGACTGGGTACCGTACCCCGAGGACTGGGTATCGTACCCGAGGACGGGGTACCATACCCCGAGGACTGGGTACCGTACCCCGAGGACGGGGTACCATACCCCGAGGACTGGGTACCGTACCCGAGGACGGGGTACCATACCCCGAGGACTGGGTACCGTACCCCGAGGACTGGGTATCGTACACGAGGACGGGGTACCATACCACTAGGACAGATATTTGACTGGACGCTCGTTGGCATCTGCATATCCTGACATATGACATGAAGCCCTACAATGGGAAAGTGACGGAATGCTTTATTAATAACGAATTATAACGGACCCCTGATTTTCTCCTATATATTTCTACACCAACTTATTTCAACACCTTACCTGCACATCTGCAGTTTCGCTTCATTGTTACTGGCAGCGTGTCCATGTGGAAATAAGTTTCTCTTGTTTGATTTTACGAATCAGAGTAATATTACTTAGACAGCACACGTCTGTGATTTGCAGTAAAAAGTTAATACACGGGAAAGTTAAAAACCAGCCAATCACTGACTATTAAGCAGTACTGCAGATGTGCACATGAGGAACCGAAACAAAAAATATTTTCACAGAAAGTAGGGATCGTTAACTACTAGGTATTTAGCTGGTTCAGTACCCTCCCGGCTGGACTCCACACGACTGTATACAATCTGTCCTCAGCTGCTGTTTATAAACTGCTGCTCCAGCTGTAGGCCTACATTTGTCAAGGTAGCACGAGGCACTGCGATTGTCTTCATACAGGTTTGTTATTGGTCCATAGTCATCGAGGCAAATGTAATAAACACTAATGACACTAATCCATTCGTGTACATAACTAAAGTGAATTGTTTTAATCTATTGCCTTCCGAAATGGATTTACTTTAATTCCGGACTGATACCAAACACAAACCAAAACTGAAGGGTAGTTTCCTTGAATTAGTTGGTCACTAAAATTAGTATCTACTAACGGGCAAAGTCGTGGAAATATCGCGTAATTATTCTTCGACAGGTTAGAATTAATTGTCCTATTCTCATTTGAACAAACTTCACGATAAAATCGCCTTCGGGCCTTCGTATTTTCATGTGCCCACATTGCATGAGGATAGGCGTTTTATAGTATAATTCGACTTATAATCATAGAGATGATGGTTTACCGCGGGAAAACTTGACTGTTTGCTGGGTTCGAACAAACGTTTAGCTTACCTGAAGATTATTGGCTTTCGCTTGTACATAGAGCTGTTTCCCTATTTAACTGAGCCTATAAGATTCCCGCTATTGTAATAGGTGATATCTGTTATTGGTCTGCAAACAGCTACGTTGTGGCAGACGTATATCACCCAATCATACATGTCCCAGGAAGCTTCACTGTTTCCAAGAGTATGTTGGCACCAAAAAATGTTTATGATATACTGTCATCTTTACCTATAATTTATAATGTCGTTCAGACGCGCTGCACAAACCGTGCCAGTCTGGTGGCTGATAAAAAAGCGATATTTGCTGGTGTCAACAAATGGAATAGTAGTTACTTATATCTCTGAGTGCAACTGCAGTAATCTGCTACCTCGAGGATACAGTGTTGACACGTCTCTGGAAGGTGATCCTGCTCGGAGTTGTTGACATTAGAGTCACCACGGCCAGTGTTCAGCTCCGACCAAACATGGTATATATACGGTGTCATAACGCGGTCACAACTACATATTAAACGTGTCGCCCGCTCTCAATGACCATGTTTGAAGGCGGCAGGGACAGCAGCTCGACAAGATGTGGACCTCGTGTCAGACGAACGAACAAGCGAGGAGTTACCAGCACAAGTCTGCAGTCTTTATTTACAGAACATCACTAGAGATGAACTTTTTTTCCGCCAAAAACTTTGGATACGGCACAAAGTGAAAAGATTTTTTTACCTAAGATAAAAGTGTAATTTCATTGAGGTTGCTTGGTTTTGCAAAAAAAAAAAAAAAAAATGTTTTTCTTCAAAATTAAGACAAATTCAGTGTTGTTAAATTTTTTACAAAAAAGTTTTTGTTTTAGAAGAATCTTATTTTCTTATTAGCAGAAGTAGTACGTTTTTTGTCATATAGCTGATGTTACAAATACCACAGAATTTTTTTTTACATATATATGATCAGTATTGATATTGTTTTAAGTCACATGATTGTTGTTCTCATTACTGTTTTTTTACATGCAAGTAAGTCGTTCAAAAACCTACTGTATCTTCGAATGAATTCGCGAACCATACCGTTTACAGCTGCAAAAGGAATTGGATGTCAAGTCAGCATTAACTTATATCCTAAAAAGAACGCAGTGTTACAAATATTTATTTATGACTTTTATTGTGTAGCGTTCCATAATAATACTTAGAGATGATGGTATATCGCGAAAATATTTTGTGCCAACGTACATTTAAAAACACTGTAGTTTCTTGCCGCAACGTAGCCGTCTGCCGGTCAATAACAGGCATCAAGTATTACAATGTCAGGATTCGTTTACTCAGTCGAATAGGGTAACAGCTGCACGTACAAGAGAAAACCAGTAATCTTCTGGTAAGCTGAACGTGTGTTGAGATCCAGTAAACAGTCAAGTTTTCCCGCGATAAACCATCATCTCTACCAATATCTTATGCGCAGGTTAAACTCAAATGAGTGTATGACTGCTATAAACACCGAGAACAAAGCTTGGAGTTTCATTTATTTCTAGAGCCGAGATTTTATGATGAAAATATTTGTGCAACATTTGTTTTCGATGCGTCATGTGCACACTTGCAGCTCTGCTACATCGTCTGTGGTTGGATGATTTTACTCTCACTGGCCTTGGCAAATTATAGACGTGCAGACTCACAATAATCTTGTTCTGATTGATGCAGTCAAATGAGAAACGTGTCTAGACACGCTGCCAATAACCTTGAAGCAGAACTGCCGATGTGCACGAGAGTCACTGAAACAAAGTGGGGCAACGATCTTTTCGCGACAAAATCGTGGCCCTATATATTTCTCATGTCTACAACTCAAATTACTAAGGACCCTGGTTTATCGCGAAAAGAATTAATTTTGCCTCACTTTGTTTCCGTTCCTTACGTGCACATCTGCAGTTCTGCTTCGTGGTCAGTGATTGGATATTTTAACTATCTCGAGCCTTGGGATTCTACCAGCAAATTACAGCCGCGAGGTGGTGCAGAGACTTTATTGTAATTGGCTCAGACAAATGATATACGGCTCTTTATACAGTCAAGCTGCCAACATTCACGAAGCATAATTCCAGATGTGCACGTAAGGTACTGAAACAAAGTGGGGCAAAATTCTTTTCGCGAAAAACCAGAGTCTCTACAAATTACAGACGTGAACAAGTTGTTTAAAATATTATCATTGTACTCTTATCGTCTGCTGCATACAGAAATTTCACATTGCTGGTATCAGTCAGGTTTGTGCATTCCAACAGATGTTGTGGAGCAGAGTTGAATGTCTGCTCGACAAAGGTACAGTTCACACAGAAATATTTCATGTACGCAACACTTTGAACCGTAAATCAGTTCTCTCAACCGAAAGGGTCAAAGTAATCCTATGTACTGTCACAGGTCGTACAGTTAACACCTTGCAGTCGGCCATGTTTAATAACCACGAGGCGCGAGATCTCTGCGTCGTAAAGTCACGGGACGTGGCCGCAACATTTCAAATGTCGCGGGCTCTTTTGGCGCGTTAAGCCCTTCTCTGCCCCCCCTCCCCTCACACAATACTCTCGCCGCTTCTCATAAAAATGAGGCCCATAAAGACAGGATAGGGGCATGCTTCCTCACGTACCGTACTTTACAGGGCAGCGCGCCGCCTTATGAACCAAGTCGTCAAATTCTAGCATCGCGCCCAAGTAATTTACGACCCCGTGCCATAAAACTTGCTCGTGAAAGGTTTGCGGCAGGAGGAGGGGGAGAGAAGATTTCTGGTTTAATTTATTTCCTAATCCATCGGCCGCCTATTAAAGAGCATTTAGCAGTGGAGGAGGCGTCAAAGTGACGAGGCGAGAAGACAGAAGGTTCGAGAGAGGGATCAGGCGGGCCGGCTACTATTATGGTCCAGATGGCAGCATCCACGCCATCAGCTGAGAGCAACAGCGGGCTACATCCACCATAAAAGGTTGGTTGTCTCGGAGAGAGCGCAAATATAACACAAAGATATGAACCAAATCTCGACGCAATATGTAGTTAATCTCTACTAACCACGCGTAGACTCGTTTGGAATAAAACATTACTCCAGAAAACTCAGAAAAAAAAAGGCCAATAACATTTTTCTTAATTTTTAAGAAATTTCCTTGTCAACATATTTTAAGTGAGAAGAAAAATCGTTCGAAACAAAAAATATAAACGTTACAAATATTTATTTAAGTGTTAAGTATTAATAAACTTATTCAAAAAATATTTTTAAGTTTTGAAATCGCGTTTCACAGTAATAGTACAAAAAAGTTATTATGTTCAAACTCTGAAGTAATTACTTAAATATACGCCACTCTCCTTCCTAATAAATTTCCACCTGTTCTGCTACATTGACCTATATGGCCTATTTTAAAATTGCCTACACTTTCTGATTTTGAACCATAAAGAAAACACTTGCCCAAAGAAAATTAAAGAAGAACCTCAAGGGTAATTAAAAGCAATTAAATAATTGATAGCGTTGATGTTAAGCGCATTTCAAAACCATTAAATGGCAATTTTAAAGTAGAATGAAGGAAATAAGGGAATATATAAAATTTCGAGTGTAATACAATATTGAGGTGTTTAGCAAAACTATTGAAGTACTCTCTCATTAACACTGAGTAGAGTAGACGTTATATATAACGTTATTTTTAGCAAGAAGCATACATATTACAGTTTTAACAGTCATCGTTTAAATTGTCAAATAACTAGTTGTAACCAGATATCGCATCACACAAAGAAGAATTTTAAATAATTGTCACTCAGGTTAGGAGCTGCATTCATGTTTTTAACTTTCAACACACCGAGTGTTTAGTTAATATATTTTCATAAAGAAAACATTGTACGTCAGTCAATGAAAATGTAATTTTTCCATCCTTGCTTCTGTTTTCAAAAATGTTTTGTTTAATCAGTCTTTTATAAAACTAGTTAAATGAAAGTCCTTAATATTTTCCTATTCTGAAAGTCACTTGACTAATTCTCTGAAATGTGTTACACATCTTAATTATTACCTTACATTTGATACATCGATGTTTGCAACATTTAGTTGCAGTGTCTTATGTGCACCTCAGCATCTTTGCTTCACGGCTATTGTCAGCGGGTCTTTGTTCAGACACGTCTCTAATTTGACTGCTGCAATGACAGTGAGGCTATTGTGATTTGTCAGCAGAACCTCAAGACGTGTGACAGTTAAAACGTCCAATGACTGACCATGAAACAGAGTTGTGGATGTCAACATATGGCATTGAAACCAAATGGTGTAAAAACTTTTCGCCATAAAATCGTGGCTCTAGTTCTTACATAATTACACACGCCTGCTATCTACCGGTGAGATAGTGAACGATGTGGGCAGAGCCTTACCGATATTGTGTAGCCCGCAATGTGGTTTATACCGATATTTAGATATATCACGATGTATGGTCTGTTTGCCCTATAAGACAGTTATATATCATATGTTTATACTGTACCTGTCACATTTCTAACATACGTATGATTGTTTTGTACCTTAATTACGTCTATGGGACGTTTCAAACGTACTTGGTATTTGCAAATACGTGGTTGTGTTTGTGTTGTACGGTCGTTATAACATATGTGGTTCGGCTGCACATTAATTACACGGATTGAATTTCGAATGTACGACATTTTATAACGTATGTAGCTCTGTGAAATGTGCTTTTAAGTGTTTCTTTCTGCGTGTTTGTAAGACGTGTGTTTGTAAGGTGTGAGGTTGTAATGTGTGTGTTTGTGGGCACGTGTTTGTAAGCTGGTGTGTGGTTGATGTTTGCAGGTGTATCGTTGAGTGGGTTCCTCCACAGTGACGAGAGAAGATGAAGACATGAGTGTTCGCGTCGAACAGAGACAGTTAAACCGACCTACAATCTGTCTTCTCTGACCTCGCTACAAGAACACTAAGCTTATATGTAATACCCGCTTACACTGTATACTGCACACAGTTCTCCTGCTGCTCGTATCAACTCCGCGTGCACTGCTGCTGAACATGCCCCTCTGTATCATCTACTCATCGTGCGACATTCGCCGCCGTTTTTAATTACTTTCATTTCTCGCGTCATTTTTCATTTACATTAAATCCTGCACATTACGATCTTGAAGGGCAACTTGACTTCGTTGAAACATCAAATATATGTTGTAGTTGATAAAACAAATTCATATCACTGGCTTAGTTGATTGCTGAACGCGGGTATTATTATTATTTTTTTTGTTACGGAAACATAGTTTCCACGAAAGGGTTTCATAACATACTGTAGGACATTCAGAAACACTCTATTACACTTCCGCATTGATGACGATGTGATTCGAGCCCAGAAAGAATGATTCAGCGTAAGAAAGTATGACTACTTAGTTCCAATGCAGTGCATAGGTAGGCCTACATTTTTTTTTTCGTTCAGTTTCGCTGGACCATAAAGAGTTCTGGTGACTCAGTACTTGACGTTTGTTAATTTTCTGCCAACATTTGAACCGTGCCAAACATTCTTCACCCAGTGCTATAGAGCGTGAAGACACACAAGGCTATCTTTATTTCAACTTTCATTCGTCTAGGGTTTCTATACAATATTCACATATGTCTCGTGTACATGTCAGTACAACGGTTATGACTGGCCCAAAAAGACGAGGAAAGTGTCCTCTCACAGACACGCTGCCAATAAACAGCAGATTTGTAGGGAAGTTATTATAACATTTTTATTTATTTGTCCCTGCTATCGCACATCCCCACAAACTTAAATAGACTAATAACATTATTTAAATAAGTTATTAATAATACTACATTTTAACTTCTAGCAAAGTCACATTTCCCCACTTTTGCCGAATGTATACAAGAGCCTTATGCGATATCTACAGCAAAATAACTTAATGAAACGGTGACTGATCTTACACGTCAATGCTATTAGCCAGCATTAAAATGTATTATTGGTCCCGTGTATTTACACAGAGTATTGCTCTATTCATGATATGTTCTCTGCCTACGGTCACACAAGTGGATGTTTTGACACTGGCCTACATGAAACCGCTACTGAGTTGTCCTCTGTATTGGCTGATATAGGCACTAGTATAGTGGTGCTATTTCAATATTCCTACTCCTGCATACTACTAGCTGCTATCACAAGCCTGCAACGTCTTCTATTTGTTCAAATGTTATAACGGCAACAATATACCTGTAGCAACAACGATTACGGACGTCATTACTGTGACGTCACACGACGATGCTGGTTCCAAACATATATTCTCGGCACATGCTAAACAATGATCTAATATTACACCCCTAAGAAAAACTGGGTAGATACTATTGTTTTTCGAAATAAGTAAAATTATACAAGTTATGTACATAACCTAACATATATAATTGCAGGATACTCGGAGTTATTTATGTGTAAATAGCGACGAGGTTACTTAAGGTAAAGGTAAACTTGCATGTTTGTTCTCGTTTGGATAGTACCATTTATTTGCAATTCAAAGACGGGCAATACAAAAAGAATGAATTTAGTTAACTGGTTACTAATACCTTCATTTATATTTCAACAAACATTTGTAAGGAACCAGTGCTCTCATGTGACGTCACAACTAATTGTGTCCATTTGAAGAGGAACTACAGTACCAACCAATAAGAGAGTCATATTTTAACTGCAGTGCACGGAGGGGAAAAAAACGTTTTGCTCTAGCTACAAAATAATTTATTAGTATTGACCATTCCAAATATTTTGCTATTGCCACAAAACCATTCTACTATCACCACTAAAACCAAAAAATAACTTTGTTTTTATTTGAAAACAGTTTGGTAAGGAACATTTATATAAAATTTAACTTCAGTGTGTCTGGACTTGTATTTCTAAGACCATGACTCTGACAAAGTTTTCGTTGTGCAGTAGTTTTCATTTAGCGACATCAAATTAAAATATCACTATTGTCAGAGGAGAATATACGTTTACTAAAAATTAATTCACAACGATAAGATATCACGTTGATCAAAATACAGCAAATAAAAAAAACGAGAAAATGTTTCGCATGCATATTTTCTATGATGTTCAAATTATTAAAATCTGTTTAGTAAAGAAGTTGTTTTAAAGTGATTATAAAGTCAGCCATCGCATTTTTTGTCAGTTTGAACTACCGTACTTGTGGAAATTAGATTTTACTGTGGCCAAATTCTCAACACAGCAACACGTAATTTGAGCGTGTCATTTTGCGAAAACTGCCAGTGTTTCCCAAAAAAAAAGTTGTCATATTTGGCGTAGAAGAACAAACAGTATCAATGAGCATAAACATAAGTTTCCATGTTAACAGTGTTCAGTTCAATTCCCGTTAAATACAATTCCTCCGATGTGGACTTCTGAAAATGTAACATGCTCATTATCACCACTTGTAATGTTATTCCAAGTAAAAATACAAATTTTTTCACATTCTGTCTAAGAGTTCCAGTAACGTTATTTGAAGTGATGTCTATAACTTGAGGAATGTTTGTTGTAGTCAAATATAACTATTATTTTTCTAGAAAGCAGCATATTCCAACTACCCAGACATACAAGCAATACTTGCGTTGTTATAAATTCACTTTCTCAGGAGTAGATAAAACTTCCAGATCTCCAAATTTCTTACTCTCTTCAATATAAATTGGCAATTTTTAAACATCCTTGCTTATTATTTTCAATCTGCTCATGTTGTGTTCAATTGATGTACATAAACAATAATGTATGACTTCCACACTTAGATAGTTACCTGCATAAATTACACAATAAAACTTTTTGTACGAATGCCTTTAGTCATAGCAGTGAAACGTGTGCTTATTCGAATAATGGACGTAAACATTTCCGTACTCATCGAGAGACAGTTTACGAAAACGGACAAGATGTTGCTTTAGACAAGTGAAACTATGCATGTTTTGAAAAATGCTGTGTTAAATTAAATAGTGCAATTTAGCATGTGATATTGTATTTATAAATAAAAATAATTTTGTTGGTTTTGTGAGTAATTCCTTTGCAGACTTATTCCTTTGTGTGTACCCATGAGATTACTATTGAAATTTTGTAAGCTTTTATGTGTTTGATGTTGGCTGGTCATACGATTTGTAGATGTTACAAATATTAATTTTAAAACATTTGTTTTTTCATCACAAATAAAATAGTAGATTTTTGGCTCAATCTAAACACATTGAACCTCATCAGTAGAGACACTGGAAAATCGCGAAAATATTTAAAATAGTCTCCAATGAACTGTATTATATTAACCGTGACACGTGTAAACAGTTTTGGTACAAATCACACACGCTGTGTGTCCAAGCTGTGCAGTTCTGACTGGGTTTGTTGTAGACAGAAACATTGCTACAAATAAACGATAGCCAATGTTGATACAAAACATTCAGTGTTATATACGTCACTTTGGAGCCTAGCAAACAATCAACTATCCCCGCGATTTTCCAGTGTCTCTATTCATCAGTAAAGATGATGGTTTCTCATGGGAAAACTTGACTGTTTCAACATACTTTCAACTTACTATATTACTAGTTTTCTCTTGTACGTGAAGCAGTTGACCTATTTGACTGAGCCAATAAAAATCCCGATATTGTAATATTTGATGGCTGTTATTGGTCTGTAGACAGGTACGTTGTGCCAGACGCAGGTACATCACCCAATCATATGTGTTGCAATTAATTACAGCGTTTTCAAGGGTATGTTGACACAATCCATTTCCGCGACATACCATCACCTCTACTCGTCAGCGAGGGCTACTTCACCTCAAACTGTCTTGTTAGAGCTTACAAAATGTATATCCATTGCCCGATTCGATTTGGTTTTCTTGCTCATATAACACTGCCCCTATTTTCAGTACATTTTTTTGTTGCGTATACATTTTTCCTGAACTTACTACACTGCGGAATTTTATTTCCTGCCAATTTGGGCGGAATATCTTATAAGACTTATCAGCCAGACTCTATGAACTAATCTACGCTTAATCGTAGTCTCAGTAGTAATTTCATTAATTTTTACATGATAAAAGCTAAAACTGATTTGAATTCATAAGTTGTTCCACTGAACTTTATAAAAGCTAACTACATTTTTTTTTTCAATTTAAATTATAAATCCTCAAACAACGATCAAAATTTTAGCTATTTCCTATCTTCCCAAAAATAACTGTGATTTAATTCCAAACAATGTTTGTAAGTATACAATTTCTGGTTAATGAAGCTTATGGAGTTATTAAAGTTTTTGTGACAGTATCATGAGCATTTAATGTGCAAGCAAATGCTTACTGTATGCAAGATGTTTCTGAAATACGTTTACAAACTTGGAGGATGGGTCCATTACACCAAAACAAGCAAAAAGTCAATAATAATAGGTCCAAAAATCCTTAGTTCTTGCGTTATTAATGAAAAACAAAGCATATATTGTTATATCTGTAAACATTGTCAGTATATTAGTGTAGGTGAAACTGTCAGAAACTTAGAAACTGACAGCAATTGTGTGGAAAGGCATCCTCATGCTTCCATACACATGCACACGTGCCAAACACTCCCACATCTGCCATAGAGGGTACAGGTGAAGACATCAGTGTACTCATATCAATAATAGCATTCAATTATCTAACAACGTCACGGTTACAAAACTGGTTTGTTGGATACTACCTTGCCACACATTGGACTAACCCTTAATTACTAACTCAAAACTAAGGATTTTCGGACCTAGGAAAATATGGACATTTTTATGCTTTTTTGTAAAGAACCCACCCTACAAATTTTAAAAACTAGTTCAGAAACAAGCTGACAAACTAGTTTCTTTTGGACAAACTGAAATGTTTGGTTGTATCGACGCTATTGCTAGTGAATGATGCTGAGTCGTATAAAACTTACACTTACATGCAATAACCAAGCACGTGAAATAAGCAATAAAAACCAAAGGAACAAATGTGTAAATCTGGTAATGGCTGAAGTCAACAGACATACAAATAATTACGATATAGGAATATAGTCGGTATAATCGTGAAAAAAATTTCAAAACAGACATGGACAAAAACTGATTTCGAATTCAAGTATTTCCTTTCGTAGATGTATTCTTTACTTGTCCTCTCCTCAATACTTAACGAATTCGGACAAAATCTTCCTTCTTCTTTTCTATTGAGAAATTGCGTAGGTATCTATGGACAGCATCGAACCAGCCGTTGAATAAAATTCAAAATTTTCGCGCCAAAATTTAAAAAATTTGTTTGCCACATGAAATAAAATTTTGACGTAGGTAATCTTCAGAGGCTAACCAAAGGCACAATACTGCTGTCTAACGTACAAGGAAAACTGTGACGGGATATAGCCTACTTAGAAACAAACAATGCAGCAATCCGAATATACAATGCAAATATACATAACCTTCAAACTGAATTTAAACTTTACAAAATGGCGACCACACTAGAGCTATGAGGACACGAGAAGGACACAAAGTACACTCATTCGTTTCCTTGTGCATCCTTTACTTCCAATTCGGACAGTCCTTGTAACGTCATTTCCGGGGACAAGTACGCTCAAGTAAGTATACTTCAAGTGAATTCGGACACGGCCTAATCCAGGTGTATGAAAATTGTGACAGTGATGGACATAGACAACGAGGACAACAAAAATGAACCACTTACCATTCCTATATAAGATATTCGATTTTCTATTATGCACAGACAGTCTGCAGGAATACCTCAGATGGTTTGTGTGCTTGAAGACGAGGATATATACCAGTTTCCAGAACATCGTATATATTGTAGAAGTGAGCATACTATTATCTTTCTATGTTCTATTAGTTGCGTTGTCTTGTCTATGGCCACATCTGTTGCTGTGTTCAGTTGTGTTGTCCTCATCTTCGCCCAACACCATCGCCTCCTTCATGAACCTTGTTTGGCTCTTATCTGTTTGATTTCTTCGTTCTCCGTTTTATGGTTGCCATTACATACAGACTATATTTCTATTTCGGAATTTTTGTATGTTTATTGACTACAGTTAATTTTTCTTCCTTGCTTTCTCATATTGAGAACTTTTTTGTAACTGTGGATTTTCTAGGACTCCGCACCCAAGGAAACACCTCAGTTTCGTCAGCCATCTCCGCTGCAGAAATCATTGTAAGAACACACACAGTATCTCTAGGCACGGTCGATATAAATATATCATACAGCAGTGGTCGAGTCCCTCGACTGTACGGACTAGCAGTGGACGGACTATAGTAGCCGCCAGACAGCAGCTCGGGCTGAAGTCTTTCACTCCGCAAGTTAACCCTGAGGGCAATGAAGGTCCCGCGCTTCGCTCACTGGTTTATTGTGGTTCCCTCGTCGCGTAACTGCGCGTAAATCAAACACCTCTCGCCTTTGATTCGCAGGCGCTCCTTCCAACCTCTGTGTAGCTGCTTCACGGCGACTTGAACATTTCTGCAAGGCCTGCTCACTTTATAACCGTGCTATATCACACATGTCTACTGTGCAAGCTCGCGACCTCCAGAGCCTTCCAACTATTCTGTGAGCGATGGGAGGAATAAAAAATAACTTGCAATGCGATTTGACACAAAATTGTAATCGTCTATGATTCGTTTTTCCCTTCTACAACTAACCCCCTGCCTTTTTAATTCTATTCTGAAGTGTAAATGGGATAAAATGAGAAAACGTGGGGGAAAACAGAGGGGGTCAAGATACATAGTTCGCCCCCTCCTAGGTTTACCTAATGGGGATAGCCCCCTAGCCTACGACCAGCAATATGACAAGCTTGCAAACATGGGTCACATTACTAGAGTAACAAGGTACGTAACAAGGATCCAACGCATTATGAGAATGTATTTTAAAGAACAAGCTAGAATCTTAACATATATATACAAATATTTTACGTTTGCAGTTGGCGTATGTTCGTGAGAAGAGACCTGCTAATGTTCCGTTATTTTCTGATAACAGGCTAGACTGCAAGTTGTCAGTCGCTCGCCTGACATGTTCCACTGGCCTACAACGTCGAGGCTTGACGTGGGGAACACTTTGAGACATTAATAAAGAAATGTTGACAGAAAAATGACCAATTGCAAACGCCACTGTTTGAATTCTACTTCTGCGGAACTGGACAAGGCTTCAAGGAGTTTATATCCATCCAGTTAGATTGCAGTGAAGAACGATTCTAGTAGAAGTGGATTGCTCTGATGAGAACCAGGTGTTGCTGCCGACAAGATCCGGCTGACGTGTGATAATTGTCGCATGTTGTTGTTGCTCGCTCGTTGAAGAGGGTTGGAAGGCAGGAGAACCACCCTCACGAGACCTAGCATGGACTTCCATCAGCCGACGTAAAAGTGCCAACTTAGGGCCGGTGATTGGGGGTTTAAGGTGGCTCCTAATTGCTGTTTACCGACCCCGGGTGAGGGGAGGGGGAGACGCGATCTGTTATTATTTACAAACGCCGACAAAGAGAGGGCCGAGTAGAAGGGGGCGAGCTACCATGCAATTGTGGCGCGCGAGGGGGAGGGACAGAACCGGCCTGGTCTCCCTACTAGCCCTGCCCGACACCTTGCCTTGCCGCGGGTCTGAGAGATGTGCTGCATTATCTCCACCTCACGTCACACTGCCTGCCTGCCGCGTGTACAGTCTGCTCACATCACAACTAGAGTCCTCTCCAGCTAATACAACTGCCTTGTTCGTGCCTGTACTGTGGCGGAACACAGGGAACTGCAGAGTGCTGTACCTCTTCAGTCGCCGGCTACAGCCGAGTGTTAAGTCAAGTATGTAAACTGTCTCAGAGATAATACGGATAATAGTCACAGAGTTGACTCAAATGAGTGTCCGCACTACGATAAGAGTATTCGTGATGGAACTAGGTCGCACTGATTACAGCTAGAGCCATAATATAAGGACAGATAAATATGAACCTCTCAGCCGTGGTGACCTGTGAGCTCAACAAGGTTGTTGCCGAGCAGAGGCTGGTTGTAATCATGTCTCAATAACCATACACTCCCTGCTGACGAGTGTCATCTTAACACATCACGCATGTGCTCATGTCAGTACCAGCGATATGTCATCATAATTACGAATGACACCAGAGTACACCTAGATAGGTGGGATATTATATTGGAGATACTACAGCGAAAACCTGCAATGTTGGCTGCATGTATCAATGCAAAGTCAGAATTGTGGCATAATGCACTTACTGATGAGGCGAAAGAATAAATAAATTCGAACTATCAAATAACCCATCAGTACATATTTTACAGACATGATACCGAGTCTAATCTAGATGTCACTCAGTGATAGAGCAATCAATAACTTAACCAGTCACCGGGTAGTTTCTGATCAAAGTTTTTGTTACAATAGACTAATGTTTTACGCAATCAAGGTGCAAATGCAGGCATTGCAACAGAATTTACCAACAAATATGTGTGTTCATAAAATTGCAAATCGGGCAATGATTGATAACTTTCTTGCACACTCTCACCAAGAAGACAAAGACGATGGATGATTAAGACCTTACAATTTATTTTACAAGATACACATAAGCAGACTTTGAAACAAGCCCAACCAAGTACAATGCCTTTAACTTAGTGGGATGAAGAACTGGAGGATACAGGGGGGTGTGTACGCAAGGACAGAAGACAACTTCAGAAATCTAGAGCAGAAGACAAGGAAAGGATAGCTAAAGCATACAAAGTAATGAAGCAAGCTTACTTCAACAAAATCATGTATAAGAAGAAGCAAGTCTAGACCGAATTTGTGGCAGGGAAAGGCAGTGAACATCAATTTTGAGTGGTCGACAATATAGATGCGAACATACTGTAGGAGGCACAATCAACTCCAAATATGAGAGAAGGACAAACTCTGTCAATGGAATAACGTGACAGACTTCTGCTTGACAGCCTACTCCGGGCGACTTAGTGATATGTCACGACAAAACCCACAAAATGTAAAGAACATCTATTCTGCTGATACTGAATGTTCAAGACACTTATTTGTTTATGTTGGAGGAGCTGCAGTATGAAGTACAGAGTATGAAGATCAAAAAGCACCCAGAATTGACAGGATTACATACACAGAGATAATCAAACAGAGTTAGTCCACATTGAAGACAATACTCCTTGATAATAGACTGGCTACATTGTCTGTTACAGATCCTATGTAAAGGAATTGGAAAGGATCCAAAGGAAACAACATCATACAGACCACTCACACTGCTACCTGTGTTAGGAAAAACTACAAGCCATACAATCAGAAGACAAACTTCACCCGCAGCAATGACTTCTATAAGTACCGATAGAGCATTTAGTTTAAGTAATGACAGTTGTGCGAGAGACTTAAGAGAAATGTCTTGGCATTATTTCTTGGCATAGACAGAATCTTGACAATGTCAGGTAGCCAGAAGTCATGAGGGGCCTGAAGTACAAGAAATGCCCTAACATCATCTACCAAGTTCTCTTCTATTTTTCTTGGAACGTACAAGTTTGTATCAAACTAATATCATTCAATAGAAAGAAAGAGAGACCCTGACTAAAGGATGCTAAAAGGGATTAATCCTTGGACCCATCTTATGGAATAACATGTTTTATGGTTTAATAGAAAGCAATTTGCCAGGATTCATCACTTATGTTCTTGCTGAGGATGGCCTAGTCTTGTTACATGACAATATAGGAATCTGCTAAAGGATAAGTTACCTTAGGTAATGCCCTTACTTGAAAACTGGGCACAAGCAGCAAAATTACTGTTTTCGGTATCAAAAACAAATGCCATGACTCTCAGAGGTAATTTCAGAATAAATTACTCAATCAGCCAGTGCAATTGTACAAGTACATGGGAGTCATGCTTGATGACAAATTGAGCTTCCATCATTATGTATACTACAGAGGAAGATAGCATTAGTAATTCTACACAAACTCAAGGCCATAGGCAATACGAAATGTGTCCTTTACTTTTAACGTGATTTATTTTGACGCATTTGAGTCTATCATAACATACGGTGTCTTTTCTCGCCAACCTAGAGTTATCACTCGCGTATAAACAGAAGGATCATGAAAGCTCAGACAATTAACATGCTGGTGGTTACCACAACATACCGAACCGTCTCAACCAATTTTCTGCACGTTCTTGTATGCACATTCTCAACTGACCTGCTTGTAAAGAAGAGACGATATCTAGCTGCAGCTGCAAGGAATAGAAAGCCAACAGGCCTTGGAAAGCTACAAGACAAAACGTTACTTCGTATACGTGGGGATAGAGGTAGACAATCTCTGAAAACGGACGGTAAATATATGAACTGATCGCCAGTGTCAAGACCCGGATAAAAACGAAGTTTGTCATAGTCACGCACTACAGTGATCAACTAGCGACTGGACACGGCAATTTCAATGCCAAGTTTCGTGGGCAGAAACTATGGATGTCACCACAGTCTCAAGCTTGTGGGGTTTACGATACAGTTGACCACGTCATCAATTTACGTCACAAGTCACAAGACATCTGGGCATAGCTTGAAGATAAGCTCTAGCTAGAGGGTCTTCGACTAATTAAGGATAAATGTTATGCACGAAGAGAGAGAGTCGACAAGATCTGGAATGAATATGCCAATTAGATCGGCAAAATACTAAGTCGCACTCGTGTTCCTGAACCCTGTGTGTTTACCTGATGACGGGAACACATTCCAGTTCCCGAAACGTCGTTCATACTGACTGTTTGGAAAACAACTTTTTTTTTGTTTCGTCTCATCGTTTGTTGTTTTTTCTGTTTGCGGCCGACATCTTTGTGTTTTGTTTCGTCTCATCGTTGTGTCGTTTTGCTGTATTTCTGTTCGTGTTCTTGTTTCGTCTCATCGTTGTGTCGCATGTCAACTTAGGTTTCTGTTTTGTTCCTTGTTTATTCTGACCAGATTCCAGTTTTGGAATTCCATGTTGTGTATGTATCCCGATGATTGAAGCATACTTTGTTTTTTTATGTTTTCTTGTATTATTTTTAGTTTTCTTTTGACAGTCATTTATTTCGCAATGGAGTATGTCCAAGCAAATAAATCCAGTCAAATAAATGGTTTATTATAGGTTAATTTAGGTACTAAGACATGTTTAAATCAGCAAGTAAAAAAATAGGATTGTTAAGCAAGTTTACAACTGAGAGTCATGCCAAGGCTTGCAATAAGGTAACATGTTGGCTTGAGACACGGAAAGTTGACGGTTTCAACGATCTGAGAGCAATGTACTTACCAAGGAACTACTGAGGTTGGAGTCTACACACCAGGGACGTAATTTCACGTTTTTCTTGATTTGAGGGGGGATATTTTTTTTAGCGACTGTGACCTTGTTACAGCTTTTTTATTAATTAAAAATGTATATATTAAAACTTTAATAATAAAACTTTAGTTATGTGTGCATAAATTAGTATTATTTAAATAACAAAGTACACAAAACAATGTATGAGCTTTCCCTTCCAAATCCAGGGGGGAATCGCCCCTCCTGCCCCCCTAAATGACGCCTCTGTACACACCGCAGTGCCCGTAGTACTTCCTCACTCCTAGGCCTCGGACACACAAAATACTTCCACCTAGGCAGACACCTTAAGTGGTTAATTCTCTCTGCTTGACGGTTATGTTGGCCAGCTTCCATCAACCCGTCGTCTCAGGTCTGTTTTTATACACACCGCTATGTAGTTCCTATTACTTGGAACTTTTACGGCTGGTGTAAAAAACGACAGACCAAGGGTTCCTACAAAAGAAAGCGCGCCTTTCAAATTACATGGTTTTATTTCGTAATAATAGTTTACAATGCACACATTGCCTCGAAAATACAAATAGCCAGGTCAAAAAAACCTTTTTTTGTAAAATATAATGGCAAAAATGTTTTTGAGCCAAATTATTTCGTGTGTTAAGAGAGCACAGCCCTTGTTTATAATATATATCGTCATTCTTCACAAGAAGACGTTTTTACCAGCATAATTGGGATCTAAATTGTAGCTCAACTAACAAGAGTTATTCTTGTAAAACCAATTCCAAAGAAGTCAAAGTAATTTTCTCACGTACGGATATCAGTTAAAATGTTTTTTTTTTTTTTTAAGAAAAATTTATTATGTTTAGTGAAATTTGAGAAAGTTACATTAACATAACCTATCTTCAGTAAATTTCCACAATGCTTAGAGCACTCACGTAGTATTTACATAATCAATTGATTAGAATTTATTGGTTTGTGGACATAAGCAATTGCTCGTGTTTTGTTGACCAAAGTTGTATTGAAAGACAAAGTGACAAAATACAAAAAACTTACAAAAAACACAGGAAACGTAAGAAAAAATCCTAGAGGAACTTCGTCTATTTTTTATTAAATATATATTTCAGCAAGAATTCTGAAGATTGAATTCAGTCAAGAGTTTGATAACACCCAAACACAAAAGACACTTTGTCTTTCAATACAAGTTTGGTCAACAAAACATGAGCAATGGCGTATGTCCACAAACCAATAAATTATAATTGTAAACTCCCATTGCAACAAACGCTTAAAAGTCTCATGATCAATAGACATACTGAAAAATCGCGAATGTTTTTATCGACCACATAGTCTTTAATCAACTTTGGTAATTTTAGCTTAACATTAATGGTTGAGACAATTAGTGACAAGTATGAATAGTTTCGTGACAAATCACACACGTTCTAAATAAAAGATGTACAGTCATTAGTGGGCATGTTGAAATGGAAAAATGTAAGTTTTTTTTCTTTAAATGTAGTATCGATTCAGTAATAAAACAGTATATAACTTTTTTTTTTAAAGAAGTGCTTAGGAACCAAGTTCACAAAAAACGTTTTCGTAACATTACAAATAATTATTGTACAATTTACATGAAATCATTGGAAACATGCAAGTAGAACAACATTCCTTTGTATTTACGAAGTTTTGTTTGTTTGCAAAAAAATTCAGTAAATTAAAATTTTATTTTTGTGTCACAAATTTTTTAAATTGCATATCAGATTCCAAGAAAATGGTTTGTGAAATTACAGAAAATATGGTAAGATGTGTCAGGCGGTATATGTTCGTTTAGTTTCACACTGAACACTCCCTTCATAAACATTTAATAAATCCCTCTTCTTTGCTATTTGAAATACTTTCAAACAACTTCAAATATTTACGATATATTCTTTTATCGTACCTGGCTTAAAAATGTTTTGACATTATATAATCAAGTTTTGTTTTGTAAAAGAACAAAACTATTTACATTGAGTTGCAACATTCGTATGTGCGCAGTGTCGTCAACATAGAAAAATTAATCTATCTGTCGTCTGTACGTAAATTTAGCTTCATTAAGCTTCATTAACATTAACTTAAAATGAAAAAAAAATACTTACTGAATAAAAACAGTGTAATGCATTAAGTAAGTATGGTTCATTTAGTCAAAACTTTAAAACTATAGAATGTTTTGGCAGTCAGTCTGCTGGCCTTCACTGTAAGAATTATATACTATTTGTTGGTAGGTTGCAGCTACTGCGGCGAAGATTACACAGGCAGGATCGTGGTTTTATTACTGCTTGCCAATATATGACGACTTGCCTAGAGAATTATGACCTGTATTCCTCTCACAGTTCACACGTGTGAAACCACACCACCAGTCATACCAACCACACCACATCACTGCCTTGATTTACTGTAATAACACTGCGTAAAATATCTCTCGTCCCCCCACTCACTACCCTTACTTAGCCCCTCTCTCTCACTCAAACAACCACTCCTCTGAGGAACAGAAACATAACACAGATTGTTAACTGCCGACTGATCTTCGATGTTTTGAAACACGTGCTGATTATCTGCTTCACTACGTCTGCACATTCTTCTGCTCCTTACTGGGAAATATAACGAAACCTCGGCTTCTTATTCGTTCTTGTTTGAGTACTCAGTCCAGAGGCTGGTTGGAACTTCAGTGGGAACACCCGAGGCGCGCTAATGTGATTTTATGGATTGTAAAGAAATACCAGCCATGTCAAAAGTGTGGTTCTTTTACTGTTAAAGAACATTAAAAATAATATGTATACAAGTAGGATAGATTAAATGTACTTGGATCATAATAAAAAAAACTCCAGTTTCCTTGAGGCGACGATGTATTTTGGGTACATAATGTTGAACACTAATTTTTTTTTGGGGGGGGGGGCGCCCTTCAGCCCGGTAGTCCCCCCCCCTCCTGCTGAGATGCAACTAGGCGAGGACGAAACTACGGTGGTTCGACAATGTCTTCCACGAGGACAAAACAACACCCAGTACTGAACCCAGGGTAGGTAACTGCCACTGGCCGGGACTCGAACCCAGGACCCTAGGCCCACCTGCGAGGAACGCTAACCGCTGAGTAGAGCGGTAGAACAGCTGCTTATTACCTGCAACATAACCGTATGTATTGAAAGTCTTGCCTGTTACCCCGGTAAGTAGTTAGTTGTGCATGTGAGACGATAGAGCGGCAGTCAGCGAGTCTTTGTTACACGTTTGTTATATGTGTTTAGCTTGTTCGGAATAATGTGAGCACTGAAAATATAACATTTGAAAAATATCTCTAGCCGTTACTACGTATAATTCAACGTTAACTATAGTTGCCTTACTACTGGTATTGCCGGCAGTGAAATTATGCAACATAGTCCGTGTATTGTCCTATTTAAATACAACCGTACTGTAACTAAATCAACCAACTATAAAAGTACCTGCTGACTGCACAACTGATCTTACACAGTGACGTGTCAGAGAGGTTAGATATTTCCCGTCGTTAGGCGTTACTCGCGGAAAGATTAGAATTAGCTGAAAATAGAACTTAAGCAGGGCTTTTTGAGTGCTCACTTTATCCCGAACTGCCTACAGTATAGGCACACCTATTCTGTGTGAAAACATTTCTGCAGCTGCAGTGCCTCCTGTGCACATCTGCAGCCCTGCTTAAGGGTGTTCAAGTGCTATAAAATCATAATTTTATATTTTATGAACTATCTTTAGTTTTTTAGACGATACTTTTGAGTACAGTTTCCACTTACAAAACAATTTTACCTCTCATAGTTTTCTCATAACGGGGTGTCAAAGTCAAAATTTGCGTATTCTGCTGCCATGCAAATAGCGGAAACCAACTGACTTACGTAAGTGAAATAATTCGCGGTAAAATAACATGCCATGCGTTACGTAATAAAACCATTAAAATTGTACGATGAACTATTTGTATAATTAAAAAAGAAATGTTGAATTTGCAATTTTTTTCTGCATTTTTGCGATTTTTTAAAATTTTAAAATATTACGTTGGTGCTTTAAAATGTTTTGTTGCAGAACTCATGGGAAATTAGTTAACAGTGAATTATTTCATTTAAGTAGAGCAATTAATTTTCCTTATTTGCATGTCAGAGTAACAAGCAAATTTTGACTTTGATGCAGCATTACGAGAAAACTATGAGAGGTAAAATTGTTTTGTAGGAAGAAACTTTACTCACAAGTGTCGTCTACAAAACTAACACTTTTTCATAAAAACGTAGAATTATGATCTTATCTCGCTTGAACACCCTTAATGGACTGTGATGTGCTGCTTTTAACTGTATCGTGTCTCGATGTTTTACCACCAATCACAGATGCCTTGTATCGCAGTAACGTTATTACGATTGGTTCAATAAAATGTGAAACGTCTTTCCTCAAAGACACGCTGCCAATAACAATGAAGCAAAACTGCACAGATGCACGCAAGGCGTTGTAATAAGCTGGTGCAGAAATGTATACGTGAAAATCAAGATGTCTCTGGTTATTGGTTTATAGTTCACAAGTACGCGGTGACCCAAGTGCGAAACTAGCTCATGTCCAAGGTATTTCAAAATCGATCTTCTATTAAAATGAACTTGCCGTATTTCCTGTTCCCTAACTGTAGATTTACCTTTATGAAACCAACCATTGTTTCTAAATATCGATGTTATCAGCATTTGTTTGCATTATGGGATTGAACCTTGCCCACAGAAATGAACTACAGTCAAAGGAAGTATTCGTTTTGGACGTTAACGGTGATTTTGCTTCAATTTATGTAAGGTACAAGTTCTGTTTGTGCAGCGACGAAACTTTGTAAATATCCTTGATTTTGTAATGTTATAAATACAGACTGAAAAATTCGCAAGTTCACCGACTTGTAGTCTATCCTGCAAGAATATTTGTGTAGTCAAGCAGACAAACAGCTGTTCATTAACTGCTCGCTGACACTGTGAAACAACATGATTTGGCCTCCATGTACTTGCTTCTTCATTATTGTCTCAACGCTCTCCAGGAGGAGGAGTCAAACAAACCAATAGCCAGTTGAGAAAGTGACACGTTTTTTATAGTTGTTTGAAATATTGCATGCGTCCAAAAGAAAACGTGAGATGATTTTATATATATATATACCGTAAAACGGGGTGAGATTGTGCCAAGAAGGGTCTAATTGTATATGTTTGTTTACATATATTTTAAAAAAGGTAAGTACATAGGCTTAGTCCTGAAGAATAAATAAAGTTTGAAATAAGGACACAAGAATAAAAAATTATATGCTATTATTATATGTAGAATTAGGTTGCCACAATCTCACCCCGTTTTACGGTATGTTCTAGGACAAAGCCCAAAAGATTTAAATTAATTAAACATTAACAAAATAATAAGTATGTTAAAATGTTGCACTAAAAACTCCAGCCAATTAGAATTTAAAAGTAAAAATTATCGAAATATATGCTTCAATACATTGCTATTTTTAAGGGAGAAAGAAATCAGCTACTTTTTTTTTTCAGGGGCAAAACATTTACCTACCTAAAAATATCGCAAATTAATTATTTTTTAAAATTTGTATTATTTTTATTGTGTACACTTTTTTCCTACTATCCAAATATTTGGCTTATTGTTTGCAACTATTTAATTAATTTTCATTTTTTAGGGTTTTGTCCTTCAACATACACACACACACACACACACACACACACAAGACCACGCACATATATGTTTATATATCCTATCTATTAAACCGAAATTTTTCTGGCAGATGTGCTGTTTTCTCATTAACGGACAAACGCACAGGAAAAAGTATACTGATTCGAAATGAAATAAATCACGCAAGGCCGATTCCTCACAAAAGCGTAAATGGGTCAACATTATTATCCTAACGAGCGTGAAATACATTGATGACTTAAGCAAGTATGAGGCAAAACTAAATAGCCCCAGAGTAAACACTGTGCAGATATCCGTCACGGCTGTTTTTCTTACCAGGTTGCATTATCGTAATGAATGTGTGGTTAACATAATTCAGGTTAGGCAGAGAGATTGCAGTACCGAGCGCTTACTGCTGAAATAATTATAAGGTGCAAAGAGAGAGCAACATTCCACCGTTGTGTTCAGACACGCACATGTTTCGTGTTCGTGTTCGTGTTCAGATAACTCTGTGCATTCATCACGCGACTCCTCGTCAAACATGAAGTGCAGTAAACACACAGATACTTTCACATTGTATATACATATCATGCTGTGTGCTCCAGATATTCGTCAGTGGAGAAGCTAGCAGCCTCTTGCTTCGCTTGTTTCCCTATCTGCGACAAATTAAGAACAATAATATCTTGCAGCTGACACCATACTTCAGTTGCTAATCTTTACAAGATATCCACTATTAAACCTGGATGTGTTGTAGTTTAGTATTGCCAGGTACGAAAAGAACACGTGGTTTTGTGAACAAAAACTTTACTTAAATAGTATTCTGTTCTCCACCTTATACACAAGAACTTTGGCATTATATCAGAGATTGCCGAAACGTAGTACGTAATGCAGAAGACAAAATGCGTGGTGTGATGCGAGAGCGTAGGACGCTGGTAATAAACAAAGTTCAACTATGAAGGCTAATACATGTTGTTATGCTGTTTTAGTGAAAATAATCGGGTCATTTTAATTTTTCTGGAATACCAAAAACTTTGTTTTGATGGTCATAGGCGTATATAGGCCGGGGGGGGGGGGGGCAGAATGCCCCGGGCGCCGGGTTCGAGGGTAGTTGGTGGTACCGAAAATTTTTACTCGAGAATGAAATGTAAATGATTGTAAATAAGATACAATATCTACCAATATTTAGACTTTTACTAGTTTTGTATTTTTATTATCCTTGAACACCATTTAATGTTATAAATACAGCATTTATAATTAGAATACGCACTTAAAAAAAATTGCTAATGGCAGCTGAGTAAGTGCAGGTTGTATGTATTTCTACTAAAATGTTATACTGTTATTTACGCGAGCGCAAAACAAAGTATACAAGATACGTGTATTACTGTTGGTTGATTGGACTGACGGGAAAAGGGGTTGGAGAAGAGGGCGGGGGGGTGGGGGAAGAAAAATCACAATTCTTGCCCGAGTGAAGGAAAGCCTAAGTTCGTCCCTGTTGATGGCCAAGAGTTGCCAGATACTTGTAACAGAAATGATTAAATAATTCTGGTAGACATATATCTCAGGAATATTCGTGATGTTTGTAACCTCATGTGTCGATTGTAAGGTTAGTGGACTTTGATGACCTACAGTTGCCTGAGTCCTGTAAGAGAAATGCTTCAATACAACTGAACTCACATACATTTAAGGATTAAAATTTATACTTGTAACCTCAAGTGTAAATGGTTAAACTACGTTTAGTGGGCTCGTCGATATTGAGGCAATCAAGCTAGCAACACACTACTTGACACACAGACAGGAACTGAGAGAGAAACTGGCCATGGCCTTCGCTATAAAAAAAAGTCCCAGCGTATACCTGTAGACTTTCCGGGAAACAGAAAAAACCGAGAGCATGATAGGTGGAGGCGAGAATCAACCCCAGTCCTTCCGAATGCGAATCCAACGTGCCACTGTCGAGCCAGCTTCTTCATGCCCAAGGGTTGAAACTTTTAAGATAGTATGGGATTTTAAAGTCAGAATTGTGAGATTGTAAATAACCGGTTGTTAACAGTGTAGTATTTACGTAAATGACTTGCACATCATAGAACACCTTGCACTTCTGAGAAATTGTTCGAAGTAGGAATCATTAGTCTCAACACGTTCGTGACAATCCCAAGAGAAAATTATATATCGCAGGAAAAGATGAGGTTTTGCTAAGTTTAAGTTTGGTCTCACGCAAAGGCAATAATAAATATCAAGAACGTAAACATGCAAATTTGTCGACACAGGCGCACCTGGAAGTTTCTAGTAAAAATACGAAATGTAATTATTTTGCTCTTCACTAGCCTAATGTTGGTAAAACATCTTGTTCCTGTGATACGTAAAGGTGAATTACAATCTGCACACTAGTTTTAGCGAGAGCATTATGTTCGTGCGAGTCGTGAGTCCAAACTGATGTTTCCACACTACTTTGCTCACAGCGGTGCATGAAGTCAGCCGGAGGGAAAATTACAAGCTTGTAGTTGAGACATGTCTGCAGTTGTGGTTGTATCGTGAAGCTTCGTATATTGCAGCACGTCGCCTGCAACAAACAGCTGGATGAGTCCGTCAGTCCGTGGTTCGGATCCCCTCTACGTCCCTTGTTGCTTCACTTAAAGGCGCCACCCACAACACGCTTAAAATGCATGGCAGTGAGTTTGTAAATACGTTTTATACGAAACTGTTCAACATGAGTCTATTGTACCAACGCATGAAAAGTAAACATACTTCGGACAAGGGCGGGATGTAATCGTTGAAACAACACGGTCATCAAAAATGACCTCAAAATTTGCGTACTGTAGTTATGAGAAAATAAAGTAGAAACGTGCAATGAACTTGACTGCAGAATTTCCACCAATAGAATGAGATGGTTACTGCGTATTAAAAATGGATCTGCGGGAATCTTTCATGCTAACTAAACGCTTGCCTTGTTGTGGCTAAGTGATCTTATATCTGTGTAGCTTCCAACGCACAGATATGCACCGCCCATAAGATCGTTCGTGATTGTCACATACTTCTATAGACTGCAAAATTTCGTCTAGCCATACACACACACACATATATATATATATATGCCGGAAATATTCCAGAATAATTTTCAAAACCGGGTTAACTTCAAACATGAGATTTTTTAAGTTTTTCAACTGTACTGGTTTTAACAGGATAGCCTTGAAGGACCCTGAGTGAAACACACGTGTGCTCTTCAACAAGGAATAAATTATATGGTCTATGGTTTGAAGTAAAACTTACTTGACCTGCTGCCAATGTAGTGACAACAGAAGCTCTTTTCACTAACAACTGTGGAATCTAGTTCGAAGATTTTTAAATTCACGACCTTTCCCTATCCAGAGATAACTGTCATTATTTGAGAGAGTAGTAAGCGAACATGTTTGATACCATAATGTTTTCACAAGTATTGTTGCTTGTTTTCATTTTATACAACTGGAGGAAGATTGTTTAACATTGATTAAGGCCACGGGTCTATATTTATGCTGTTATTTTGAGTTTTATTTTTTAAATCCTCACAGGGAGCAGAAATCGCAAAACCGTTGCATAGAAATGTTGGAAATTGTTTGTACTATGCAGCATATTTTTTCTAAACTTACGTTTCTATAATTTTTACTAATTTTTGACATTGACAAAATTTAATTAAATCGATGTAATTATAGAAAATTATTGATCTTTGTGTTCTAAAAAAAACTAGGTCACGTAGTAAAAATTATTTCCAACATTTCTATGTAACCGTTTTGCTATATCTGCTCCGTTTCAGGATTTAAAAAATAAAACTTACTAAAATAGCATAAATGCAGAGCCGTGGACCTTAAACGTTTTGTGACTGATAGCTAATAATGTAAAATTTTGTTTAAAAGATTTTTGCTATAGTTTCTTTTCAAATATCTTACTTGGATAACAGCAGTGCTGTCTCATGGTTATTATCAGCGTATCGTTGTGTCTAGGCGTTGCTCATTTAATTGTACCAATGAACATAAGGTTACTGCGACACAACGCGATGATTTGCGGTATGAACCCATGAACTACCTTGGGCCGGGTCTTCTGCGACTGTTTAGTCATGATTTGTGTGTCAAATGACATGCATGCTGGACTTCACTGTACTATGGAATCTCGATCATCAGCTACATGTATACACATGTCTGTTTCATCCCAAACATGGTAGGATGGGACAGTTGCTCGTGTTGTTGTAAGTCTTGCTATTGATTCAAAGCTGTTCAGGGATAGTCGAAGCAGAGGCTATTCATCCGCAATAGATAATAACAAGGAAATTTAACTGATTCAGTTAAGGACAAGCTAGAAAGCAAACTGAGGTACAAATCCGCTTTGTTCGCAACTGGCTTAGATATCAATAGCAAAGCCGCAGATTTTTTATGAAAATAATTTTGCATCAGCTTGTTGCAGTGTGTTGTGTGTACATCTTTAGCTGTGCTTCATGGTTACTGGCAGCATATCTTTGTACCAATGAGAACAAAGTTGCCGCGACACTACACGTCTGTGATGTGAGGGTAGAACCTCGAGATGCTGGGAGTTGACAACATACAATCACTGAACATGAAGCACAGCTGCAGATGTGAACATGAGACCATGAAGCACAGCTGCATATGTGAACACGAGACCATGAAGCACAGCTGCAGATGTGCAGGTGAAGCAGCGAAACAGGTTGGTGCACAGTTATTGTTCACCAATAATGAGTGGGTTCTTCATCAGAAACACTTTGAATGAGAACTTTGATCGAGACACAAATATGCAAGTAAACGAGGACCTAATCTCGTCATACCAGGTCTGGAGTGAAAGTGGCAACTCACTGGGACTGCAGCCAGTTGTCAATGGTACAATAGAGTCTAGTCTGCCGAAAATTGGATGGAGTTATGCAGTAGGAAACCAACCCACAAAGTATTGTAGCTGATATATTCAAGGTGAAAGTCTACTGTGCCCATATAAACCTTTTAGCACCCGTTTTTTCTGGCCTCCATTGCAGAGTTCTTTCAAATTTTATAAATTTTAACTCTTGAATTGTTACTCTCTCAAACAATATGAAAAGAATTGCATGTACATAGGGACCTCTATTTTGATATCTGCACCGGTTTGTTTCATTGCCTCATTCGCACGTCTGCAGTTTTTATTCAGTCAGTGAATTTGCTGTTTCTTAACGTCTTACGGCAAATCGCAGATGTGTGGTGTCGCAGTTAACCTTGTTCTGATTAGTACAGACAAATAAGAAACGTCTTTGTACAAAGACACGCTGCCAATAGCAATGGAGCAAAACTGCAGATGTTCACGTAAGGGATTTAAACAAGATTGTGCAGAAATATTCCATGGTAATATCATGGGTCTCAACATTATGAATCAGCGAAATTTCCTTGTGACTATGCTGGTGGCTCGAATTTGATTGGCGTGTGGTAGTTTGTCTTCTGTATGCACAGTTGCTCTGTGTGTCCGACGTAGGCCAGGGAGGTGGCAGGTGGCAAGTTAGTTTCCCAGGGTGTTTCAATATCACCCGCAGCCGACACTTCGCTCCTCGTAGTGGCAACGCCCTGGACCTCTTGTAATTATATAGGCCCTTCATCTCGGCGGCAGCAATACTGCCAACTGCTGGCAGATGAAACCACCTCCACATAGTTGCGTGGGAGGCCAGTAGTTGTGCTCCTGACCACAGCAGTAGTATCCGCGGCTCTCGTTGTGGCGACACTGTGAACAAGGTTTATGTTACTTCTGAAATATTTTTAAAAAATTTACTAGGTATTTCTTTGTACTCTTGCAAACTGTTATAAATTTACGTGTATTTACCCCGTAAAAGATTTTTCTTTTTTTAAGTTATAACTAGGGTCCGGTAGTTTTCGCGAAAATATATCTGCAGCACTTTGTTTCAGTGCCTTACGTGCGCACCTGCATCTCTGCTATGTGGTCAGTGATTGGATGCCGTAACACCCAGCGTCTACAGGTTAAACCCGCGAATCACAGACGTGGTGTGTCACAGTTATCCGTGTACTGATTGGCACAGTCTAGTGAATAACAACTCTGCACAAATACACTGTGTCAATAACCTTCAAGTTGAGCTGTAGGTGCGCACGTAAGACATTGAAACAAAGTGGGGCAAAAATCTTTTCGCGAAAACTACCTGGCCGTAGTTACAAGGTTAAAGGTTCTTGCGGCAACTAATTTTCGTAACCTTCTCGTAGGTATGTGTTATACTAAAAATGTGCAAGTTATGGTAACGTCCAACTAACAAAAACCAACTGACCCATTCGAATGAAATAATTTACACTTAAATAGCATTACATTGCAAAATGTTTCGTGCCAGCATAGCCTTGAAAATACTGTAGTTTCTTGCAACGCGAATGACTGGGTGATATACACCTGACACGACTTGGCTGTCTGCAGACCAATAACAGACATCAAATATTACAATAGCGGTATTCTTATTGGCTCAGTCAAATAGGGTAACAACTCCACGTACTACGGAAAGCTAGTCATCTTCTGGTAAGCTGAACGTGTGTTGAAACCTAACAAATAGTCAAGTTTTCCCGAGATAAACCATCTACTTTAAATATCATACGATAGTAGATTTTTTTAAAAAATAATAATTTTTTAATTCCAATAAATAAAGGAAATAATTTTATTTTTCAATTTTTTTTTCCAAAAATTCATACGTATTTCGTTTTGCGTTTTTAAATCTTTTAGAATATGGCCCATAATATCTCAATTTAGTGTGAAATATTTCATTCTATATGATCTTTGAAAGATTTTTGCAATGGGGATGTATGGAAGGTAAGTATTCATGAATATACGCCATTGATTGCAGATGTTGTCGTCGTTTTTGTTCATCATCGTTGTCCTGTTCATATACTTTGTTCTGTCTGTTTTTTATGGTTTTTTTTTTTTTGTTAGTCTATATTATCATATATTGACTGTGTTCCTATTCTGGAATTATTTATGTGTGTGTTGACAACGACCATATCTGGTCCTATTTAATTAATATTTTCGTAATTTTGTTGTATTTTTTATTTTCTTTGTATTTTTATGTTTTTCTGGGTTTATCTGCGACTTGGCAACATTCGCAAGCAATGGCGTGTACCCATGGATACTCATCTTGTTATTTCATTCCAGTTAGTCTGTTGGTTTTGTTATTTGTATTCTACTGTATCTCGCAAATATTAACATTAACTTTGAAAGAGTTCTGTGACAGGAGCGCACGGCTGTCAAAGAAAAGGAATATGAAACATTCTCGTAAGTTTTCTTTGATAGACACTGCATCGCAATGACGTATGTCCATGAAACTACATCAAGTCTTGAAAATGTTGACTTTGATATGCTTCTATGGAAAGAATTTAACATATAAACACTTTCACAAGTGGGAAATGTAGTCAAAAGTAATGTCTAGGAAGCTAACACTGCGGGGTACAAATATAACATTTTGCATTTCTGCCACATGAACGCCTTTAAGACGTGTCCTCGCCTGGCCAAAGACGTCGTTCCGTATCACGCAAGTTCTTGAATATTACTTCTATTTTCAAAACGTTTAGAGGGATTCCAAATTTGTTTTTGTTAAAACAAAGCAGTATTTAAACTAGGCGTCTATGTTATTAATATACGGTAGGTTTAATTGCAACTACGTGAATATATAACTAGTTTAACTGCCTACCGACTTACTAGACAGCTCTGCAGACCACAGTGAGTGTTCTCATACAGGGCTGCTATTGGTTCACAGACATCAACGACGAGTTTCAAAACCACTGGTCCGCTCACGAAAGAAATTCTCAGCCAAAAAAGCTGGAAATAAAGATTTTTAAATGATCTCGCGAAAATTTCCGGTATGTTTTGCTGAACTGTGATGCAGTTTTATGCGACAGAAAAAATACCGCGTATGTATTACTAGACTATACAGGGCGTCCACAAACAAGTGCATAACAAACACACTGCGCGGATCCTGGACTGGATTGGAGACAAACACGTAAGTGGTAACGTGTTATACGACATTTTACGTGAACAATGTGGCAACACTGCACGTAGATAGTCCTCTCTTGCACTCCTCCTCCAGGTATTATTTTATGTATGTTATGTAAAGAAAACCTAGAATCGTGTTTAAGGACTTACTATTTAGTTTTGCAGTTGTTTGGAAATTATTTATTAACGCTAATTAATACATATATCAAAAATTCATTCTTACAGTTTCAAGAATTAAATAATATCATCTGTTGCAATACACAAAACGGTTTTTTAGATTTTTGCCCCTGAAATATTACATATTTTGTGGGAAAAATAAGCCAAAACGAAGGAAAATTATTTTTCGCTGGCAAACTGTACATTATCTTTAAAAATGTTCTGCCAAAAACGTGTATCGTAATACTGCACACAATCTTAAATTTTTGCAAAGCATTTGGTTACAAAATATTCAAGTTATTTGCAATTGTTTGTAATCAATGAAAGACCATGGCACTACTCGAGATTTAAACCTGCATTCATAATATGCAGGTCAGAACTGTAATAGCAAGATAAGTAAGATATCAGGTGAGTGCAAGAGGGGACTAACTACAGTACAGTGTTGCCACACTGTACGTGTAAAATGTGATCTTCTTCAATGTAGCCCACATTTCACGTGGTGTGTTCGTTCAGTTGTTTCTTGACAGTCTGTATATGAAACTCACTGTGCACTTAATTTTTAGTATATTTTGTAATGTGATCACAATTTAGTAGACACATTCTGGTGTTTACGGTGTGAATAACGAGTTTTAACCAATTTTATCGACATGTTTTCTGCAACAGACATAGCGATAAAAATATTTGGCTTTTAATGTTAAACCTTTTGCCCGTACAATTACAAAAATAAGATATTTTACGTTGCGTGTCATACGGGCGTTGAGTTGAAAGAGTTACGTGTATTTGTGTATGAGGGTAAGTGTTACCACGATACACGAGGCGAGGACTTAATTGACAAAGTACTTTACACCGGCTGAGTGTTGTTCGTTATTATTCAGTGCACTTAAGCGCAATTAATTACCAAGGCCGGCAACCTTGCACGAGAGCTTTACTACGGCGTTGACGTGTCCGCTTTCCAACGACCGCCGCTGATTTCAAAAGAAAACATAACGCGCCAGGATGTGTTTTAAAACTCAGAACTAATTTTTTTTGTTAAGTCTCGCATGAGCGTAATGCAGTCACGGTGAGCTGACGCAGCTAATTACGTTCTTAAGGCTGAAGATCGAGGCAAATATATCCTGTTTTCGAGCAATTTAGCCGCCTTATAGCCCAGCAACACGCTACCTTTGTTACTCGACGCTACAGTTATTTAAATATACCAACAAAACATGCGCGCTTACAGACCGTGGAGAGCTTTACTTGTTCCACGAGGACAATTAATTTAGTGAAGTCTTAGTTTATGTTCATGACGCGCTCCCGTCTATAAGCTACACTCTGCACCGAGCAGTTAGGGCATAGCCCACGAGTTTCTCACGTTTCGAAATAATTATTATCTTTCAAATCTAGACGAGAGCCGATAGCTTAAAACTGCTCTGTAACGTAGCTGCAAATTCGTTTTACTACGTACTGAAGTTTTTCTAGACAAACAGTATAAGTATTTTAATTACTTTATCAGTTGATAGGAAATTTCATTAATTAATTAGTTACACTAATTCTATATTTTGTCATGTCATAATCAGAGTAACAAAGTTACAGAGCGATTTTACGATATTTGCTACAGTACTTTTAATTAATTGTCTTCAAAATAATACAATCTTGGTACCAAGCCATTAACGAGTACCTTAGGCCGGGGGAGGGGGGGATGAAACCATCACCTACCATAACAATAAAAATATCATCTTTAAAATGTAATATATTTACACATATTAGTAATGTACTTGCATTGGAGATAATGTGAGACGCTTGCAAATATTATCTTTATCCCAGTCAGTAGTTACAACTTATAGGAACACCTGAGTTCCGTAAAAAATATTTTACATCCGCTTGTTTCAAAACTTTATGTGCGTTGGTATAACTCCAGATACATGTCTCATTTTACTGTGCCAATGAGGACAAGGTTACTTCGGATGTATGAGTTTACGAGCACACGTCGTTACTTATGATTTGTTGCTGAAACCTGTAAACCGTCAAACACGCAACCCACGTAGACGACAATACAGTTCATCATCAAGAAAGGAAAATATGTACTTTATAAAAAACTGTTTTTATTATACATTTTATATTTTCACGTATCAAGACACTCCAAACTGGAAGTCCATTCAAATACTCCAAATTCTCAGCCTCTTGATAAAAATAAATACAAAAACTTTTTTTTTCATCAAGTACATTAGCTCTCTTCTTTACGATCAACTCTATTGTTGTCTTCGTAAGTTGCATGTTCAATGTTTTAGAGGTTTCATCAACAAATAATAAGCAGCGATGCAAGGCCATAAACCCATACATTATTACTATCAAGTCTCATTGCAACAAACAGTCAAAGATCTCAAGGTTACCGCGACATCACATGTCTGTGATCTGAGGGCAGAACCCTAAGACGTGTGTGAGTCAAAATCAGCCAATCCCTGGCCATGAAGTACTACTGCAGATGTGAACGCAAAGCACTGAAGAAAAATTGGTGCAGAAATCTTATTGCGGAAACCAGAGGAGCCAAGTCATAGCCTATCTTGTTCGTTGTATATATGCCACGTCACTTGTAGAGTATGTTGCCCTCTGCAACCAATCATGTGAGGCGAGGCCGCCACACACCCCCACCCCCTCCTTGCAACAACCCACCCGCCTCCTGGATATACGTGTATCAACTTTTCTTTTTTAATCCTGCGAATCGTTTCTTCGGAATCTATTTGTCAAGATAATTTTTTACTGGTGCACTCAAATCTGTGTTTATATTCAACGTGTAGCTATGTTATATGCATAATTATTATTGCATTTGAACATACGGCTACGCAAGAACTGTGCAATGTTGAAAATTATGCTAATGCGAATAGATTTAGTAGACTTTTGTTTGGAACGCATGGAAATAAAATTTAAGAGTATAATTCACAGAGGCCTTAAAATTCCGTGAAAATTTTTATACATAAGTCTTTTTACCTAATGACCACATCTTCATGCTCATTGGCTGCGTGTCTTTGTGCAGATGTGTCGCTTATTTGACTGAGCCAATCATAATACAGTTACACCACACGTTTGTGATTACCGGGTAGATCCCCAAGACACTGAGAGTAAGAAACAGCCAATCACTGAGCATGTAGCACAGCTACAGATATGAACATGAGGCATTGAAACTAAATGTTTCATAATTCTTTTCACCAAAGGTCATCAGCTCTACACACAATGTCTTGAGACGGGCAATGTCCCGAATTATGTAACCTACAGGCTATACTTCACTATATTATGTATTCTCGAGTGACACTGGCTGCTCAATGGGGAAAAGCCAACGCACAGATATGTGAAGTTTGGGACTGCACAACGCACTGAAGTTTAGTCTGCAGGTTGTTGAACATAATGAAATTCCCTGGTTTTCAGTTATCATATCATCACTCCACTGGGGTAGGGGGGAGGGTAAGCCAATTAACAGAATAGCTCAGGTTAAATATTAAACACAGTAGTATAGTGTAGTGTGAAGGCCAATGACAGAGGCGAATCAAGCTCTAGCTTATTTTTAGGTGGGGGGGGGGCATCCTAAAATGTAGCTGTATCCGCGTACCTCGAGTCAAAGAAGGGGGTGTCCGGGGACCCTTCCCCCGGAACAGTTCAGTTTTTAAGGTGCAAAATGGTGCTACTTAAGCCATTTACTAAACAAAAAACAATTAATATGTCACTTTAAAAATGTGTAATATTTAATTAAAGATCAAAGGAAGGATGGACGGCCCCCTGCCCCCCCCCCCTGGACCATCGCCTGAATGCACCCAATACGTTTATAGGGGTTTTAAATGTAATTTTGTTACACTTTATTCCATTGTTATTTTACAAACACTCGTAAAAGAGCAACGATTATTCTCGTGAGCCTATAATTAGAGACACGAGTCTACGTCATATTTGAACAACATTTGGTTCCAATGCTTTATGTCCACAACTGTAGCTCTGATACTTTGTCAGTAATTATATGTTTTATCTCTCACTTGGCTTGTCTTCTATTAACAAATCACAACCGTATGTTGTCACAATAACAATGTTCTGATTGGTGAAGTCTAATAAGATACGTGTCTGAGCAAAGACAGGCAGCCAATAACCTTGAGGCAGTGTTGCCGAGTCGCACGTTAGACAACAATACAAAATAACGCACAAATACTTTTACTAAAGCTCGTAGCTATACACACACACACACACACACACACACACACACATATATATATATATGTGTGTGTGTATTAATATATACGACTGTTAAGTTAGAAGGAAACAATATTGAAACTTACGGGAACTTTGCTGTTAGTCAGCAATGGAAAGTTACATAGGAAACATTGTCTGTGGTACAAATTTTGCTAAAATTAAGTTAATGTATGTATACAATATTGTTAAAGTACAGGATAGAATACCAGTGAAACACTAATATTTCAATAAAATTATAATTATTTAGGTTAGTAAATTTCATGTCACAACCAGAACTAAATAATAAATAATTTAAATAATTGTTTTACTTCAGTGCTACAATAAGGGCAATGTTATACCATGTAGTGTAACATACGTAGTGTCATATTTATATTTTAAAGATTGAACAGCATTTGTAGTCCTACGAAAGGTTTCCTTTGTTAAAGTGCAAACATTTTTGGAGAATATAAAAAGAGTTACGGGGAGGGAGCGCCAAAGCTGTGAACATCCACTATTTTCGACATAATTTTTCTCTGGCTTATTATCGAAAATCAAGGTGTGACTTTATTACATAGTCTCAGACTTCCTTATATTTGGAGCAGTGATGACAGATAGTAAAAAAAAAAAAATTTCCATCTGTTATCAGTGTTCCAAAAATAAGAACGTCTGTGACTATGTAATAAAGTAGTAAAGTGATTTTCTATAATAAGCGAGGGGAAAATATTTATGTCGAACATTGTGATAATTCACTGGTTTGGCGTTCCAGCCCCCTTAACCTATTCGGGTAGTGCACTCACTATCGTATACATGTTTCACACGATATAATATGCAATGTCTGTGCCTTGTAAGCCAGTAATTATATACAAATGCATTCAGGGTTATCTGCATGGTTTGCCTGATTAGTTAATTCAATGTTCCTAGCAATGGGACTTTATAGTAAGAATGTATGGGCAATGGATGTACGCATTGCTTAAGATTTGTTGACAAAACCTGTATGACAGTGATCACGCAATACACAAACACAGCAGGACAATTGGACATATAAAGAAGTACTAATGTATAATATGTTGCAGTTTCACTGAATTTCCAATTCAGAATTTATTTGCGTTACTCGTTGATTGAAATGTATGTTATCTGTTGTCTTTTGTTATTTGTACGTCACACTGTCGTCTTTGCCGGATTAAATACGTGTTTTCGTTTATGTTCACGTGTCTTGCTGCTGTTTGACTGAAATTCAAAGTTGGAATTTGTTTGCTTTAAATTTATAAAAAGTTCTATAGGAAATTCTTCTGCATCAAGAATGTGAGTATTTTTTATACGGTCAAATATCCGGTTGTCTTGCATGCTCATCATTACACAAGTTGTATCAACAAACCCATACATTCTAACAAATAGTGTGATTAGAGGAATTTTCTCCTCCTGTGATTTATGAATGGCTACCCATTGTAAAATCGCTTTGCACTAAGGTTACAAGAAACATTATTGAGATGTGTTCGGCTCTCAACATAATGTAACAAGATTACTACGGTTGGACTCATTAGCCACAGCGACCTGACAATTTACAGTTTTCTTTCGGGTAATTAAAACACCAGTATGTTCGCCTTACTTTCGCATTTAGCAACTGACTTGTCTGATATCTCATGGACGTCGCTGAGCCAGTAATGAAGCAACTAAATGCAGAACCAATCATGGGGTATGGCAAGCAGCCAATGAGCAAGCTACTGTTTATTTAAGTACATAGATATTATTGGAGGCTAACCACAGGTCAGTGTTCCACTACATTTTTCCAGTCTCTATTTATCCAACACTTGAGTAAGATAAGTTCTTCACAACGGTGCAAAAAACTTAAACCTTAAACGGAATACACTGATAAGAGTTTTCATCCTACGTCCGCATTTGACATAATTAATTATGATTTTTGAGTGAAAATATTGTATTGCATTATTATAGCCCATTTCCATAACAAAATTAATGATATTTTGAGAGCAGAAATCTGAAAAAAAAATAAAAAAATAAAAAAAGTGAGGTTTATAGGTACCAAAAATTAGGAATGAATCACGATATTGTAATTATGACATAGCAATGTTGGGATTCTTCGATATGAAAATAATGTTGGTTTAAAAATATTTTCAAAACCACAGTAAAACTACCGGGCATGACCTTGAACGTGTTAAAACAATATCAACCTTTACTTGCACAGTGTAGTGTGAGGTGAAGGATGGAGCAGGAAGACTGGCCAGAGTAACTTAAGGTGAGATAGCATCAGTTTCCTTAAGGAAGGTGTTGTTGGCGTGACATAGCGCAGTCTCTCTCGCGGGTTGGCGGTAATCGGAGATACCCTCTGTGTTTAATTGCCGCCCTGCCCCTTCCTGTGTAGGCAGCCCGCCTGCCAGGTTTATCCCACGCACCCACGCATCTACCACGGCCCTTACACTTACTTCTAGAGATGATAGTTCATCGAGGGAAAACTTGACTGTTTACTGGGTTTCAACACACGTTCAGCTTACCAGAATATTACTGGCTGTAAGGGCTTGTTCCCGAGTTTTTTTTTTGTTCAGACTGGTGTCAATAACTCAAATATTTTATAACCAAATGTTATGAAAAAATTTGAGTCAATGTGCAATCGCACGATGCACAATACTGTGGACGGATTTTTTTTAATAATGTACCATTCGCCAGCAAAATAATAAATTTGCTTCAATTTTGCTTATTTTCACGACGAAAAACATGGTACTTTGGGTAATGAAATCTAAAAAACCGTTCAGTATAATTCTACAAAAAATTTCAGCTACAAATTATAACATATAAGTGTCAAAACTGTGCAGCGAAATTTTGATAAGTGTATTAGGTAGCAATAAAAATTGTGTTTTCGAAATCACTGCAAAACTGCGTAACAAGGCTGTACGTGGAGCGGTTGGCCTATTTGACTAAGCCAGTCAGAATTCTGCTATTGTAATATTTTATGCCTGTTATTGGTCTGCAGACAGCTGCGTTGTGTCAGACAATCTACGTGTTGCAATGAACTACAATGTTTTCAATGATATGTTGGAACAAAACATTTTCGCGATATACCGTCATTAAAGATAGTAAAATTTCGCGAATTCAATGTCCTTCGTGTTAGAATCAAATATCCTATGCGTACTCTAACCCTATCTATTCGTTCATTGTCTGCTGTTCCACTGAGTAGCAGCTACAGTGGACAAATGGTCGTGGCTTGAGTATGCATAGGATATTTGATTCTAACATGCAGGTCACTGAATTCGCGAAATTTCATCACCTCTGCATTTTACTTCTGATCTCCTGATTTCACGCTGTACTTGCATATTTTATTATCTGGCTTGCCTAAAAACTATTGTAGGATTTGTGATTCGTTTATTTTTTATGATTTTTACTGGTGGAAAAACCATCTGCATCAGTTTGTTTCAGTTCCTCGTGTGTCCATCTGTAGCTCAGCTTCTTGTTCATTGATTCATGTTTTACTACACATCACATATATGCGATATCGCAGTAACTCTTCTCTGGCAGGCAGTGGCAGATTTATGGGACCCCCCCCTCCCCCTAAATCGTGTTGAACATTATGTAGCCAAAGAATGTCCAGTTGTCTCAAGGAAACTGGAATTTTGTTCTATTACGATACAAGTACATTTAATGTGTCCTACTTGTATGTATGTATGTTATTTTTAAGTTCTGCAGCAGTAACGAACACCACTTTTGAGTTGCTTGGAATTATATACAATCCATAAAATCACTTAAGCTCTCCCCAAAATGTGTTTCTAAATACGCCACTGTTGGCAGGTACAGTTCTTCCACAAAGACGCACTGCCAGTAACAATGAAGCAAACTGCGTATAAGCCTGCAAGAAAATGCAACAAGTTGGTGGATAAATCTCTTCGGGACAATGTGTTGTCCTTGCAAACACCGCCCGGATTCATTAAACATAACACAAAAAGCATGCGTAAAACTTCAATGACAACTTTTCACGAATAAAATCCTAGAATCGCCGCGTAAAATCCCGTAGGAAAAAATGTGAAACGAAAACACTGGATTTCAGTCTGCGCGCCGTGAATAGAGGTGAAGTAAATACAGTCGAGAGTGGCAAGGTGAACCTTATAGCTGCACCGTTTCAACGTATCAGACGCGTGAAATTACGTTCTGTACATCGGCCTCTTAAAATACAATGGTACGTAACTAGTCGACGGCCCTGGAGTGAGCTTTGTATTATAATTCTTGTACGAAGTGTTCAGCTACAGCGCGTGCAATGTTAGACAATTTTATTGTATTGCCAGTTTTCAGGTCATAATATTTATTCAAAATGTATTATCAAAATTTTATCTTCGACAAAGCATAGGGTATATATACTTTTTCAACTGCTTGACATAAATATTAATGGAGTATTTCATTAATTTGCTATGCAGAATCATTGCAACAGATTATAGCTTAAATTTCTAGAATTCTCTTGCAGTTATTATTCATGACAAATTGATGAAAGATTCCGTTATTATTTATGCCAATCAGTTTACCAAGAATATGTACCATGCTTTGTCAAAGAGAAAATTTTGATAATACAATGTGAACTTACAACTTCCAGCTTACAAACTGAAAATACAATACAATTATCAAACACTCCCTCTTAACACTCGCTTGGCCAGTGCTAATAATGACTGTAGATAAGCGTCGCTCTTGATCGCAGATGTACTTCGTGAGCGGTCGACGTAACTTGACCCAGGACTCCGCCCCCGGGGTAGTTACGACTCAATATCTCCCAGCTGCCTCCGCCGGGGAACCTCGGAGGGCGCGGTAGTTCCTGCCAGATAACACCCAGATTTACAACTGCCGCCGTCTTATATATACTGCGCCGTCGAGTAGCAATGTCTAGAGGCACGTGCATTTCTCGTATTCATCTTGCAACAGCCTTGACTTCTCAGTACTATGCATCTACTGGCTCAAGTCTAATACCATTACCTTCTAACCGTACAAACAGATAACGTGTGTTATCCACAATTAATTATCTTCTGGCTTTCTATCTCCTAAAGTTGTACCAAAACACTTGTCTAATCACAGACGTGATAGCGAACTATACTTTTTATCGTCCATCTTGACATAGAATCAATACGCGAAATACTCGTCGTGTCTCTAGTCAATGCCTCAGTCTGCTTTTCCATCGTATCAGTTAAGTTTCTGAACACACCCGAAAATGCCGTGACTTGTATTAAAACCGTTTAGCTCATGTACACTTACGTAACTGGATTGCTGCGACTATTCAACGTCTTGTGATTATAATCTCAACTTTAGTGTAACATGCCTTTCCACCCCTCTCAGCCACCCACCCCTCACACCAGTTAGCGACAGTATATGCGCGAAAATTACGTGAAAAACTGTTGTGGCTGAGTGAACTTAAACCTTGACACCACTCGGCAAAGATTCATCGTAATCGAATGAATGTTATAGGAAGGCATACATTATATATACATGTTCATACATATATATGTGCGTGTATGTATGTATGAACGTGAATATATATGCATATCACGCCAATCCTTGGATGAACTGGTGATGGAAAAGTTAGTGTGTTAGTGGCAAAATTGTTGTACAACACTATTCGTACTCTGTATGATATTCTAACATGGAGAAATTGCCATCTTTCCTTCTCTGTCCAGGAATATTTTCATGTATGTTACGTCTTTTAAAAGTAGAATCATGTTTGTACTGCTCGAGATTTGAACTTGCATCCATATAGTATGACAGAACAGCAGTAGTAGATATCTGTGTAGCGCAAGAGAGGACTATCTCCGTGCTACGTTGCCACATTTTGCACGAGACATGTTACTGTATAACATTTTGTTACTAACATTTAGTCTTTAATTTAGCGCAGGATTCGCGTGGCGTGCCTGTCACACTCTAAATCTGAATTAGTGAATATTCATTGATTCACGCTGATGGCTGGAGCAGTTTCAACATTTTGAATCAGTGAAAATAGTCACTGTTTATTTAGTGAATAGTCACTTATTTCCTTTAAGAGTGTCAACATCTCACAAGTGAATCAGTGAATATTCACGGTTATTTCCAGTTGTTTCTAAAGAACAGTTTTCACTTATTGAATCAGTGAAAATTTACTGAAAAATCTGTGGACATTCACTAATTAACTTGTAGAATGTTGGCACTCTTTATCGGAATCAGTTAATAGTTACCAATTTCACAGTGGTTTATCACTGATTCAGTTTGTTGAAACTGCTCCATCCATCGGGGTGAATCAGTGAATATTCACTAATTCATATTTAGAGTGTACACTACCATTCTGTACATACTGTATGCGTGTATACACACATATATATTCCATGTTAAACACGAGTATGCCTGGTAGGCAGGGCCCTTAAAGAAGCGTAATAAAGGTCATTACCTGTGTAGTGATGATGGCAATGTAGGCTGGACTGTGTGTGTAGCGTAGTATGGCGGGCTGTACAAACACTGCCGGCGTCGCTCACAGAACAATGTAACCATGCACTTACTGCGATATTATAGAGGATGTGCGGGGGTGGACGGGAGGGGGGATATAATAACATAGCTATGAGCCAACACACTCTAATCAGGCGAGGAACTGGCGTCAACATCGACATCTTCGCTGCTAGCAGAGTGCAAATAAACAAGACTGCCTGGGTCTTCCCACGTACATCAGCACTTGTCTATAGCTCAGTACACACGGCCATATTTCCTCTACGAGACACTGTCTTGTTCGCCTACACTTGTAGCCAACTTGTGTCGTGTTACTAGCCACAGAGTATACTACTAACATATCATACATGCACTTGTATACTAGCTAGTGCGGAATGCGGACGGTTTTATTTTCCTTCCCGATATTGTTCATACAAGTAGAATGAAAACAAATAACTTTTCACGCACGCGCAATATTGTCCTTCGAAAGAGTTTACAAAGATGAAGATTTTTTAGACAAATATTGTCTGACTGAAAAAAAAAAAAGAATCAATTGAGGAAATATTACAGTTCTGAAGAACAACCTCTAATGATTAAATCTTGTGCATTTAATTGCTATGTATGAGCTCACGCTTAACAAATGTATAATCCTGGGTAAATTTTTGCTTGTTAAGTTGCCAAATATTATCTAGGGTTGTTGTTTTGTAGTTTTTCCATATTGACTTTCGAAAACGTGCAAATTTCAATTGGGGTTTTTCGTGTTTATTTATCTACCGCACACGCGCATCAAATTCGTTATAGTGTGCGGAGAATTTAGTTTTCTTCTGAACATATTCCACACGTGTCAATTGTGTCAATGAGCGATAAGGAAAACCCACTTCGAGTAAGTACGGAAAATCATCGTTAAGGATGTTCCAGTGCGATAAAATCATAATAATATTTTTGTATGAAATATTGTCAGTTTTATAGACGATACTTGTGAGTACAGTTTCCACTTACAAGACAATTTTAACTAGCATAGTTTTCTCATAACGGTGCGTCAAAGTCAAAATTGGCATGTTCTGCTGCCATGCAAATAGGTAAAACCAATTAACTTATGTGAGTGAAATAATTCACAGTGAAATAACATGGCACGAGCTACGTAATAAAAGATTTTTTAAAAATCCCGTGAACTATTTTTGTATTTAAAAAAAAAAATTGCTGAATTTTCAACTTTTTTTCCTGTACTTTTACGATTTAAAAAAAAATTCAAAATATTACGTTGTGTTCTTTTAAATACTTTATTACATAGCTCATGGGATGTACTATCACAGATAATTATTGTTGTTTAAGTAGGTCAGTTGGTTTTCACTACTTGCAGGGCAGCAGAACAAGCAAATTTTGACTTTGTCGCACCGTTATGAGAATACTTTGAAAGCTAAAATTATTTTGCAAAAGTAAACAGTACTCACAAGTATCGTCTACAAAACTAATACTATTTCTTATAAATATAACATAATGATTCTACCGCACTTGAACCTTTAAGACACCATGCTTATTAAAAACACTGTTTCGAAGCCCACAGAAGTAAATATTACCAGCATAACTGACAAGCCCACTTTCCTCAAAGTGGGTGAAGATTAACCCTAAAAGCTAAAATCGTTTATGTACGTACATTTAGGGTTACTAAATAATAATAATTTAGATTATTCTCGTGGTATCTTCTAACATGGTGGAACTACAACAACAAAGACTTTGGATAAAGTTTATAAATATTAAACTAGTTTTCTGTTTGTCTCCCAACGTACGTAGCACAGCGCATTAATACGTACGAAAATAAGATATAAAAGGTGTTCATTATAATTCTCCACGTCTTTTACAAATTTAATTTTTATTTAATTATTATTCATTAATATTTACAACAGTTGTACTTTTTAGATCACCATAGTGTACAATAAAGATTTCAGTGAGCACTAGACATTAGAGTTTTACACAGATAAAAACATAAGCATTAATATTTAAGCAATACTTATTATTTTCACCATATTGGTTTAAATCCTCTACACAGTTGAATATTTGCTGCTTACTGCTTGAGTTCGGCAGTGGAAATAGTAGGTTTAACCAATCACAGCAAAGGTAGCTATTCAAATGATGCCATTCGTAGCTCACTCGATAGCTACCGTCTTGCTTAACATTTCAGACTCACACAAGATGGGGTACTTTAAAGGAAAATAAATGTAATTTACCATGTAATTCAAGTTTGTACTTGTAAATTCTAGCACATCTTCGTCAACATGTCTGGTAATGTTAATTATATTTGACTAAATACTTTCATTCATAGCCATCGTTATAACAAATACAGCCAGAAATACAATATTCAATGTGAGCTGCTACTGCCTGAACTTAGGAGAGACCTCGTTGTTGTAAACAATCAACTATTGCTACTATACCACTTACGTCTTAAGTTTGTAGTTGTGTAAACCCAGTTCTTGCTCGCAGTTTGAAAGTGGAAATTGTTCTGCTCTTTGTACAGCACTTTGTTGTCTACGACTAAGAAGGCGGTTATGTTTGTGCAGGTGCACTTAGAAAAAACTCAAATGATGACCTTAGAAGGAGACTGGGTTCCCTGGAACACCTTCGGAATTACACGACCTTCAATTGAACTGAACAAAGTAACTAAGGCCATGGTTTTTCATTTATTTTGAAACAATTACAAATAACTGAAATATTTTTTTAACCAAATGCTTCGAAAAAATTTGAGACTGTGTATACTGTCGTACGATACACAATTTTGCTAGAACGTTTTTTAAAATAATGTTCCGTCTGCTAGCAAAAAATTATTTCGATTAATTTGGGCTTATTTTCACAACAAAATATGTGACATTTCAAGGGCAAAAATCTAAAAATACTTTTGGTGTATTGCAACAGAAAAATTCAGATACAAACGATGATATGTACGCGTTAAAACTGTAAAAATGAATTTTTGATATATGTGTTAATTTGCGTGTATATATATATATATATATATATATATATATATATATATATATATATATATATTTGTAACCACTGCAAAAATTAAAGAGCGAGGCCTTAAGTTTGGTTTCTTTATCACTCGCCGTTTAACATATATTGTATTCTATGTCTACATGGAAATATGATAAATACACAGTACATTTGCACGCTTTAAAACAATTGTTTCGTATAATTACATTACAAATAATTTTTGTAATATACGAAATAAATACGTTTACAGTTGGTTTTTCAAACATACCTATTTAACGTGCATGTCTAAATACAATGTCAGCTTTACACACATCATTTCGTGTTGGAAAATTTCCGTGTACTAAGGTAGAAGTTTCCTTCGAACATATATAGAGACTTAAACATTTTGCAGTTAAAATTATTTCTTAGATTCAAACAAACACCTTTCTTTTTTACTGGAAAATTTAAAAGGTTCTACGTAGCATGTATTGACACGTTTGTTCAAGGTATAAGAGAAAAGCGAAATAAAATATATTTTAAGACAAAAGAAAACTTTTCACTGTCTAACACCATTTCCTGTTATGAGTGACGGCTCGTGAAAGTTGGATATTATGCTGGTATAATTTTGTAGCGCCTAGAATAATTTCACTTTCCAGGAAGCTGTTGGAACAGTCCCGGTCATTATTTGTAATTCTTCCGTTTATCTTTTTAATCATGTTCATACAACCGTGACAAACCATACTCCATTCTCCTTCCAGAAGGCTTTTTTATTCCGAGGAACGCAATTATATTTCGCGAAGAAGTGGAGGTATAATATTGATGTTTATTAGAACACGGACTATTAATTACTTTCCATTCCTTTCAGTGTCAATAAAACTTGTGAATAGGAGTGAATTTTGTATTTGCCTTTGTACGATATTTTTTTGGTGTTAGTTTGATATAGAATGCAACTATTTATCAATGTCATACTCCCTCAGCTGTCACCTTCCAGATAACACAGCTGTCTAGTTTTAAAAAGAAATATTAATTTTATCCATCCATCATACCATGTTGCCATGATTATATTTTTTACTCCCCGGTGTTCAGTCATGATTTAGAAAAATGTTGTTACTTGTAATATTATATTCAACTCACTCGTATATACCTCGCTGCTACCTAAATACATATGTTTCAAAGTGTTCATTGTTTAAATAATGTTCAGTTTTATTGGAAACAATTTGAAAAAGAAACATAAACCTAAAATTAATAATGGAAAACTACTGAAATTAAGATTTTGCATAAATTTATGTTTATTTCATACATATCGAAAAATGTAATGCTAAGATGTTATATTAAAAGTAAAATATTTGCAAGAAGAATTTTCAAAAACGCCTTCCTTTTTACAATATTTGTTGATAAATTCAAATAAGTTGCTCTTTGGTTTTGTAATTAACTTTCAACTTGATCCACTGAGAAGATATTTCTTGAATGTATTTGAAGGATACTTGCAATGCGGGTAAAAGTTTCAGTGAAGTATTGTGTACATATGACACTGCAGCGCTGTGACGTCACAACTTTGTACTGGGTCCTCATCGTTGTTTCTTGTGCTCTTATATTTGTGACGTCACTGTTGCCATCCTGTGTTGTGTATAACATTGTCAACGTCTTAGTTGTTATCTCTGCTGTCTTAATTTTGGCGTCCTGAGATTTATCAATTTTTATTTTGTTTTCCGGTTTGCTATTTGTTCCCAACTTTAATTATTTCGTTTATTTCTATTTGCAGTAATTTGTAACAATTAGTCTTGGTGTTTTTAAGGTTCTGTTAGTTATGTAGTATGTGTGTTTTCTGCAACTAATTCGGTTTTTTTCCTTCACTGTTTTTTGTTCTCTTTTTTTTTTCTGACTCGACATAGTACCTACCGCAATGGCGGTATATCCGTAATATTTCATAAAATTATTTATTTCAATATTGGTTCTATATTGAAACTACGAGGTCACAAGTTAGCCAGGCAGACCCCTTAACGTCTTGCCAACTAGAGTCAGAACAATTTGCCCGGACATGAAGGAAATGGGTAAGGGTCTGGCCATGTTGTACATTGGCTGCGTTTTTATGACAATGTGTGTGAGTAACTGGACCAAACCCTCGGGTTGTGAGAACTAACCCTGCTTGGTAAACTAATTGGTTGAGTCAACTGTCAACGCGTCTTTCACCATACACACACATATACATATATGTATGTATGTATGTATGTATGTATGTATGTATGTATGTATGTATGTATGTATGTATGTATGTATGTATGTATGTATGTGTACGGTTGAATGTTCCAAACTTACTTTCTCTATGTGCAGGTTACGTTCTAATCACGGCAGTAGAAGAACAGGTCTGGACACTCGCCTGGAAACTTGACCCCCTTGTTGTTTGGCTGTAGTTCACCAAGTTACCGACAATACTATAGGTTTTTGACGCTGCTGTTAGGGCGGTCGGCTCAAACTCCACCCACTTCCTCCTCACTAAGATAAACAATTTATCAAAACGTATTTTTATCAATTTATGAAATACTTTCTTCGTTCAAAAATTTAAGAAAAGGCTACATCAATCTTTATTTACTTTATAAATTTAACAATGGGAAAAGTGGGCAGAGTTTGAGTCCGACCGCCCGAATCACAGCGCCAAAAAGTACGACATTCTCGGTAACTTGACGAACTACAGCCAAACAACAAGGTGGTCAAGTAAAATACATTGTTAGATAGGCGAGTGTCCAGACCTGTTCTTCTACGACCGTGGTCGGAAGTCATTTGCCGTTATTTTGTTTTCAAATTTGACTGAGTCAATGATTATCGTAGTGTTGTCACTATGGAATATTTGTCATTCGTTTACAAATGTTTTAAAACGTTTCAACTAACCGTATATCAAACACAGCGGAAGGTCTGGCATGCAGGAGCACTTGGACTCGATCCCCGGCCCGACCAACCTGGTTTCTGCTGCCAAGATTCTCCGAAATAAAGCAAGGTGATTGCTGAGATGTTTCTGACACGTCGTAAGTTTATAAGTAGAATATAAAGACTTGTACCAGCAGAAATAAAACGTCTTTGCCACCAATACAATCACAGACACTGATTTTACAAAATAGTTTTCATTAACACTCAAGCAATAATAAATGTATTTAGCAGACGAAAGACGAAAATGATAACACAAGTTGTTTAAGAGGCTTGTGTCTGACGTATGAACGACGTTCCAGTGTGCCGCGCCTGTTATATTATGTTATACGAGAAACAACTCAACTTATTCACATATGTGTATCTACGAAAAGTACACACAGTTAAATCTAGGCTCTTACCATTTTAAAAGTTCAACACCCTATTAGAAACACGTTTTTTCGGGCTCCTCAAAATGGCTAAAATTAGATTTTTTAAGACAGCTGTAACTGGGAATATATCACCTGGATTCATAAAACGTAACGTTGGAAGCACGCATTGGACTTTACTACAAACTTTACACATACGAAACTGTAGGGTCGCCGCTTTAAGTCCCGTAGTAAGAGAAGTAGTAGTAAAACAATGCACGTCAGTTTGGCTCGCCGCTAATATAAGCGATGTTGTTATCTTCCAGTGTGGGAAGTTGAACCTTATCTCTTCTCTGTCTCTGTGCATCAAACGCAGAACATTATGTCTTGCGTATAGCTCTCTGAATAACAAGTAATTAAAAATACAAAGTCAAACACTTCACAAAATAGCTATAACCAGGGACACGCAAATTTCGCGATTTCAGTGACCTGTATGTTAGAATGAACATCATGTGTATAGTCAAGCCCCGACTATTAGTCAACTAGCTACTACTCAGTGTAACAACAGACAGTTAACGAATACACGGGGCATTAATATGCATAGGACAATTGATTCCAGCCTGCATGTATACCTGTGCATTATGCAAGGCCGAAGAGAGGAAGGGGAAGTAAACGTGGCATGTTCCGCGCGCGTAGGGGTAAAGTGGGCGCTAAACGGATAGCTGTTTTTCTTCTGCTATTGAACGAAGGTGTCAGGAATGCATGAATGATGAATTTTTTTTTGGGGGGGGGGGGGCAGATAAAATTCTTACTCCAGGTGCAAACTAGTTTAGTTACATCTCTCGCATTTTATTATAGATAGATATAATGATTTATCACATATAACTTGACTGTTTGCTGGGTTTCAAGGCATGTTAAACTTACCAGAAGATTGTACTAGCTTTAGCTTGTATGTGGAACTGTTGCCCTATTTGACTGAGCCAATAACAATTCAACTATTGTAATATCTGATGCCTGTAATTGGTTTGCAGACATCTAAATTGTGTAGCAATTAACTAACCTTTGAGTGTGTTGCTATCGAATTAGATAATCCTAAGTTAGCTATTGTATGCATATATCATTCCGCATCAAGTGATAGAAATTTGTTCTTTTTAGACAAATTAGAACATAATAAATTATTTAGCTAAATTAAAGTTATCCATAATAATGGACGACTTAAGTACACGCTAGCTCTGCTTCATGACCAGTGATTGGTTGTTTGTTGTGAAAAAATTTCTGCAACTGTTTGTTTTGTTTCACTGGAAATAGTAATCCATATGCGTACACGCATATTTTGTTCCTGTAAGTGTACACGGCCTCTGACGTCACACCGTAAGGGCAGAGTACTGTGGGAAACAGATCTTGTTTACAAACATGCTGATTTGTTAGTTGGTGATGGCAGAAATAGAAAATGTAGCGCACTCATAGACTTGCACGTAAGTGTAAAAAATATTACATTTTGTGGGTAAGATAAGCAAATGCATGAGATCAGTGTTTATCTGGAAAAGCGGCAAATGTAATATTACTTAGCAACAAATCAGTGCTGGATGACTTTGTAATCGTCCGGCACGACCCGAACAACACGGCAGAGCAAAGGAGGAAAGAGTGCTTGTTATGTTCTAGTGAGGTTAATTATATTACATAGGTCAGAAAGGTTTAACACACGAACCAAATAGACGTAGTTGTGTGCCTGACTTCACTTCAAATACGTAACTTGGTAATCATTTCGCGACTTTGGTCGCAACAAGGTCAATGTTGCAAGGTTGTCACAGGGAAAATTTTTGCTTTTCACGTCCTCAATTTAAATAACTGCCTGTCTTGAAGTGTTCGTTCAGGTAGGCCTATTATGTAAGTCTGTGGTGTGGTGTATTTCTGTTGAGTCTAAGATCTCACCAAACAGCAACGCGAACTTTGCATGTCTCTCTTAAACGGGTTTAAATGACCAAAATTCGTAACTTAATATTTTCACGACATAGTGTTTGTTTTATACACGTTACTCGTGACGGCATTTTCCACTTTTAAAAGTTTTTCGATAGTGGCGTCAAAGTCAGAATTTGCAAAGGGACATAGGAATAACAAAAATTTTGTGACTCACTCGAACGAAATTATTTACACCGAAATGTGATATTATGTGCCATATGTTAACATATTTAAAGCAAACAACAAAGTTCCCTTAACTATTTGAAATTGCTATAAATGAAGTAAATTGTCATCACTTTCAATATTTTTTTAAGTTCAAAGGCATTTCATTGTGTGTTTTTAAATATTTTATCGTGACCTGCATTATACACTTTCAGTGTAAATTATTTTATTCAAGTAAGTCACTTGATGTTTGTTATTACTATATACCTGTAACTTTCATATTCTGACTTTGACATGCCGCTATGGGATAGCTACGAGTGATAAAAACAATTACGAGTAAAAAATGTAGTTACTAGTAAGGTCTGTGAATAGAGCACTATGCCGTACAAATAAAATGTTATTAATTTTTACCATGTGAACAGCCTTAATGTGAGTTCAAACACAGAAGAATGTGTGATTGGTTGGTGTGGAAACAATGAAGTATTGACGTAGTCCTACCTCAACGATCAGATACCTGCGTTATGTCGGACTATCCTCCACTAGTTGCACGCGCCCCAGTATACTTACCTCGAGCCACGCTGTGTTTAATAAGTACATGTTGTAGGTGTGAGTGTTGTGTGCTGGTTACATCATCGACCCCTCACCCCTCGCCATGATGAGAGTACACGAGGCAAAGATCACGTGATAGCTGGAGGCTTTGTTCAAACAATCGCCGTGCCAAGCTGCAACATGGTTATATCTCCTGGCCGCATATCTCCCAGCTTACTGACACTGTCTTCTACATCTGCATTCCTACTTTATAACTACGCTGTTCTGTTCTAATTAAATATTAAATAAAAATTTTACCGCGCCGCGTATTTACAACGGACTAAAAGGTACGAAATAATATTTGCTGTGAAAATACTTGTAAGATTAAAACAAAATAACCGTTGGATGCTTACAATATATATACAGTTCACACGTTAACCACTTTATGTGAACTTTTGTGCGAGTTTTCTCAACGACATCAGTCGCCATTTTGAATTATTTTATTTTTCGCTCTTATGAAATTCTGAGAAGAAAGTTTTAAATTTGTTAATCAATTCTATTCACATTGCGCTACAATAAAATAATGGAAGTTGAACTTTTGACGTATATCCAAGCCGTAATCAGTCGAGCAATTTTTTTTATATTCTTAATTTACTCGACTGATTACGGCTTAAAAATACGTTAAAAGTTCAACTTCAATGCTTTTATTGTAGCGCAAGGTGAATATAATTGATATTACAGTAAGAAATTTAAAACTTTTCTTCTCAGAATTTCACATGAGCGAAAAATAAAACAATTCAATATGGCGACTTATGCCGACCCTTAAGACTCCTTACTATTATCTATTGTAATGACCACGCTTTTCGTTTTAAATCTTAGAAGTATTTTCATAGGGTACATTTTGTATACTCTTCCGTCCGTTTTATAAACATGGTATACTTTTTTTATTAATATTACTTTCTACTTAAGTCTTGTGTATGCAACATTTTTCAATCATGTGATTCAAAACGTAGTATATTATAAATTATTTCATAAATAATTTCTATTCACGATATTTGCTCTCTCATATGTTGCATGGTCATATATTCTAAGCCATGTTTAAATGTTCAAGTCTTTAGCTCATCAAGAAGTTAGTTTTAAATTAATTACAACATTTGTACATAATAGACAAACAGACAAGAATGCGAGTTAATTTAGGCTCGTAGATAGGATTTGTGAAAGGGAGGGGTTTTGGCCTGGGAATATTGTGAACAAACACCGACCACCCTTTTAAAGCGGGCGGTCCGGGGGCCCTCCCCCAGGAAAATTTGTATTTTAAGGTGCAAAGTAGTGCTATTTTAACAGTTTTAGTAACTAAAATGAGTACATGTTGCTGATGAAAATATTAAATTTTTGAAATATAAAACGTAATTAATTTTTTACCCTTTGAAATGGTGATTCGGGGGTACTCCCCCGAGAAAATTCTGGAATTTAAGGTGCAAAATAATGCTTAATTTAGCAGTTTTTCACTAAAATTGACTATGCTAATGGTAAATATATTACAAATTTTTAAATATGAAATGTTTCTAGTTTTCCGCCCCTTTAAATAAGGGCTCCTCTCCCGAGAAAACATGGATTTTGAAGTGCGAAATAGTGTTATCTTAGAAGTTTTCGTAACTACAGATAGAGTAAATACTACTGGTAAAATATTATAAATTTTTTAGTATGAAATGTTTTCAATTTTTCGCAGCTTTGAAATGGGGGTTCGGGGGTTCTCCACCGAGAAAACTTTTGATTTCCGGGTGCAAAATAGGGCTTTTTTTGTAACTGTTTTCATAATTAAATTAAGAAATTACTATAAGTGAAAACATTGCACATTTTTATATGAATGTTTTCAATTTTTTTGGAGGCTAAGGATGAGGGGGGGGGGGTTCTGACCCCCACTAACCCCTCTTGGCTACGCCCCTGAGTTAACTAATACGTATTAAAATTAATTAGTTCTCTCTGGACGTTTAAATAATATAACCAAATATTGCACAAGGACAAAATAAGGAAACTTATAACAAAAACACGAAACGTGTTATTTAATTCCAGTTCACGCCGCTATGAGCGCTGCTGCTTCTACAGTAGCACATTGCTCTTTGGGTAGTTTTAGTTCTATATTTTGTTACTTATAAATTGAAATGTAATCATGATTTTATAATATATTTACGCTGTTTTAGTTATTATTTCGATAAGTTAAAATTTAAAATATTTATAAACACGATCTAATACTATCAGCCTAAGAGAAATTTAGACCGTAAATGTCAAAGAGCATGTAAACCTAAGGGTGAATGTATAACCACCAAAGAAAATAGAGATATAAGAATGCGAATATTTAATTTTACTCACGGGGATAGCATAATGTCTGAATGATGGCGAGGAGAGTGAAGCCAAGAGAGGGGAGAGGTAGCCACCAAATTTGCCAGCAGCCATACTGCTTTAACCTCAAAAGTACACATCAGACAGGTATTTTTTATGGTAAATTAATGTATTGTGCTCTTTAATTGATGGTTTATGTTGAAAACTCTATAATTTAGCCCTGTTTACACACATCCTAACTAATATTTTCTTAATTTTTAAATTAGTCAGCCATATTGCTACCAACCACGTCAAGCGTTTGTTTGGTTACAATTCCCGGCGACATGCTCCATCTGGACCTTCTAACATCTTTGATTTTACTAGTGTTTTCCAGTTCTTGCCCTTGATAAAACATCTCGCGCTCCAACAATGCTGAAAAGTTGTACTTCCAATATCGTCCTTTTACGATATTTGATATTACTAGTTTGTTTAAACAATAAGTGTTCTTTATAAAATTCTTTACGAAATATTGCAACATAATAACATTGTGAACTACCACGCTGATTTTTTTTGTGAAATACATAGATTTTTTCTTGAAATTATTAATTAGGCAACAATAATAATACATTAAAATTTTTTTCGTATACAGCAGAATTTCCCAGGAATTTTATGAAGTTTTTTAAAAAATATATCTTGTAAATCAATTATGTAATAATTTAGCTCTTTCGACGTTTACCTCACATTTTAACTCCATGGCTGTAAGCAAAATAGGCAGAGCAATAAGATGTCATTGTTTACGTATTAACAAATGTGTATGCCGTAATATAGGTCTTCAATTTTCCTGCAAATAGTAAAACTCGCGTAATCTCGTAAGTTAGTGAAATCACACAGCTACTCCGCTACCTATCTCATAATACAAGCAAAAATATATTTTTACCAAATATTTAAAACGTTCTAATTAATTTTAATTTTTTTTAAATACTAAAAATTATATGTAAAATTATAAGGGTGTTCAAAAGTAGCCTAGAGCTTTTACATTCACTGTGAATTATTTTACTTCCTTCTCAAAGGCGAGTGTTAGACAATTTTGTTGTATTTTCAGTTTTTACATCATAACATTTATTGAAATTGTATTATCAACATTTTTTCTTCGGCAAAGCATAGCATATGTTCTTGGCAAACAGCTTGACATAACTAATAATAGAAGCTTTCATTGATTTGCCACTCAGGATCATTGCAAAATAATGTAGAAAGTTAACCTATACAATTCTTGCAATGATTCTGCATGACAAATTAATGAAAGATTCCATTATTATTTATAGCGAGAAGTTTACCAAGAATATATCCTATGTTTTGTCGAAGAGAAAATTTTGATAATACAAATTGAATAAATTATATGGCTGCCAACTGAAAATACATTAAAATTGTCTAACATTTCGATGAAAAAGAACGGGCAATTGTGTACTAATGATCTCATTTCCTTAAAATTAATTTTTAATTTGGCTTTTAGACATTAGTTATTCTATTGAATTTATAACTAAAAGCAATGTTACAAAGATGTCGTATATTAAATTTGGTTTCTTAAAATCCACATTAGCAATTGAAACTAATACAAGCCAGTAGCGTAGTTCAGTGCGCATTTTATCCGAGTGTCGTGTCAGTAGTTCATGTTGAAACAAACGTTTTGTTAACGTCAGTGTTGTGCTGTGTAGTCCACATGCGTCTAATGCGCCAAATAGGATACGATAAAATAACACACTACTTACAGGGACGGAATGTCATTGTTACGTGTAGGTACATTCGATTAGTATATTTTGAAATACTGCAATCTGGAAAGGTCGATGTTATGTATGTTGGAGTGTAGGGCTTCAAAGCAGTGTTCTGATTGAGCATATTGTCTTAACAAAGAGTACAAACAAGAGAGCATAGCCTTTAAAAAATTTGTTGTGGTAATGCAAGTATTTATTTATTATTTATTTACATACTTTATTTAATGGCTTTGTTTGTGGCGAAGTTAAGGCTTTCGCCTTCTCTTACACTTAACCACGTTTTATAAATTTAAATCATACATGTTTGACAAACAAAAATAAAACTGTAACTACAAGAAACACTTATATACAAAATGAATATAGCAAAAATGATTAATTAATTTAGCCAGATGCACTACAATTTTAAACTGATTTTACATATAAATGAATACCGCAAGTATAAAAAAAAAAACAAAGTTAAATATTTGTAGTGAAACTACAAATACGCCATTAGATGTTTAAAACATATTGCAATTTTGTTTATTTAAAAAAAAAACGTATTTCCCCGCATTTTGCAAGGCGTTTAAAACGCGTGGTAGACGGTGTTCTTATGAAACCTGTTGACATTGATAAATGTGCTGAGTAATAATTAACCCGCCACGGCTGTAAACTGGTGTGTTCTCGCGTTGAAAGACATCTCACTGTAGGTGTATAAATCTCCTGTGGTAACGGTAATGGACTTGATGTAGAGCAAGCTAGGTGTGTTATCTGCAGGATACATTACCTCGGTCTGCGAGACAATACAGACATGTCGTTAATTAAGAGCGGGCAAGTGCTTAGAGCGGTTCGACGACCTCGTGGGAGGAGACAGGAGGTCATTAACTACATCAGGCCGTGTTGAGGCGACACCTAGCTGGTGATGACATGTGACGTCACTGCGGTGTGACATCTGCAGTGACAACCATGTTGCACTAAGTTATACGACTTCCTGTACATGTTCCTGCTATGTCGTACAACACTTCGCTTACGACAGGGAAATGTTGCAGGTTGAACGACCTTAATCCTGGAAGATAAGTATTGTTGTTGATACTTTTAGAAACGAACTGTTGAAATAATAAATACTAGGAATACTTCCGTTATTACCACACAACTATGTAAGCAAATGGAGAAGTAATATGGTGAGATAAATAAATAAATACACTTTTTTAATATTACGCGTCCGTGAGTATGAAAAATGTTCGTAATTATTATTTTAAAAGTGAGTTAAACACTCCTGTTATACAATAGTTGGAGGATGGTTGGGTTGGCAATGATGTTGTATAAATAGTTCTTCTGTATATTATGAACAGCGGCTAAAATATTGAAAATCTTTCAAAGGCAGATGTAGCCTACATAACGTGTCCATCTTCAGGAATTGAAATAAAATGCATATATAAATGTAGCATATATTACAGTATTTTAGAGTTGACATAGTTGGTGACGGCGAATGAACAATGTACGTCGGCTTGCAGTGCAGTGAGTCTGGTAATGTTATTGTTGACGCTTGGCGGAAGGATACATAGTTGGTGTGAAAACATCCAAGCTAGAGGCACGGATTCCAGAAGATATCAAATTACTGTACAGCGAGTGTACCATACTTCTGTTTAAATAGGGACAACAGTTCGTGCAGTACTATCTTCAATATTTCTACAACAATTTTGCTGTACAGAAGTAACTATATGTTCTGTAAAAGAAATATGCTCCTTATTCCTACACAGTACAAATTGGTGTAGGAAAAAAATCAGATAATACCCATAACCGAACTAGGATGCTGTATAAATATTTTTTAACAGAAATATGGTACCTGCAACAATATTTTTCTTTCAGTATAGACTAGACTCCACATCAGGTGGATCGTACAAGATGTAATATATTTCTGCAATAGCATAATATTTCATCACAGTACATATGTTAGTAGCTTGAACCGATTCTCGTAGAATTCATGCTCAAGACCATGTTCTCTTCTTGTTTATACTTTTTAGCGATATTATTTTTTACGCCTAAACGAGAGCAGATATGAAAAATCTGTCCGGCAGTTTTGTTTAAGGGTGTTCAAGTGTGATAAAATCATAATTTTATATTTTTATGAAATAGTGCTGGTTTTATAGACGATACTTGTGAGTACAGTTCCCTCTTACAAAGCAATTTTATCTCTCATAGTTTTCTCATAACGGTGCGTCAAAGACAAAATTTGCATGTTCTGTGGCCATACAAATAGTACAAACTAATTGAATTACTTAAATTAAATGATTGACGGTTAACTAACTTTCCATGAGCTATGCAACAAAGCATTTAGAAGCCCGCACGAGATATTTTGGATTTTTTAAAAATTCGCAAAAGTACAAGGAAAAAGTTGAAAATTCAGAAACTTTTTAAAAAACCAAAATTGTTAACTGGAAGTATTTTTAATACTTTGTTACATAGACCATGCCATGTTATTTCATTGTGAATTATTTTGTTTTAGTACGTCAAGTGGTTTTTACTATTTGCTTGGCAGTTTAACATGCAAGTTTTGACTTTGATGCACCGTCATAAGAAAAATATAAAAGGTAACATTATTTCGTAAGAGTAAACTTTACTCACAAGTATCGTCTACAAAACTAACATAATTTCATATAAATATAAAATTATGAATTTATCGCACTTGAACACCCTTAAGGGCGCGGTCTACTGCAATTTTCATCGCCATTTTTTTATATTTTATTTGTACCAGATATTTTTTTTCTTATTTTAGACACAAAATGTGAGTAAATTTGGCTCTTATGAAATTTTTTATCTCTCATAGTTTTCGCGTAATGGCTTGTTGAAGCCATATTTTGCATGTTTCCGTTTTAACGACTACACTAAAACCAACTGATATACCAAACTCAAAAAAACCATAGTGTATAAAGACATTGCAGGCTACGATGGCATGCTCATAAAATTAAAGAATAAAAATCAATAGTATTTTTTTTTAATTATTGAAATTTTTAATGTTTTTATTTTCAGTTTCGGCATTTTTTTTAATACAAATAATTTTTACTCTTTATTTTTAAGAGCATGACATTGTAGCCTGCAATCTCTTTATCCACTGTGATTTTTTTCAGTTTGATATATCAATTTGTTTTCGTGTGGTCGTTAAAACGGAAACATGCAATCTATGAATTTAATAAGCCATTACGCAAAAAATATGAATGATAAAAAAATTTCATACGAGCCAAATTTAGTCACATTTTGTGTCTTAAATAAGAAAAAAATATCTGGTACTAATAAAAAATAAAAAAAAATGTCGATGGAAATTGTGGTTAACCGCGCCCTTAACATCGTCTACTCCATGTTGTCTGATTTTTTCAAGGCGGTAAATGCCATGATTTTAGTTAATTATGGGACTAACGAAATTCTGTTTAACTATCTTTTCTCGCTTTGAAAAAAAAATTAGTTTTCACGGTAAAAACTATTTAAAGCAAAACTACCAAACAGATACTTGATATCTGCTCTCGTTTAGGCGTAAAAATTAATTATCTCAAATCCAGTATAAACTAAAGACGTTTCATCTGGCTAGTGGAAATGCGTGTGAAACTGTTATATTTTAATTATTAAATTATTCAATATTGTATAAAGATCACCAGATAAGTCCTGCGAACACGAATTTCGCTACTGTATTAAGTTGTATTGTTTTCGCATATTTTCCCCGAGCGACATTTTCGTATCACAACGAAGACACCAGTGGTTTCTGAATTTATGTTGTTGCTCTGAAGCTAATCCCAGCAAAGAGTTGTGTTGACGTCGAAACGTCGAACGTTCTGAAATGACTTCGCTCGCAAAAGGAAACAAAAAGCCAATGAACTGCCAATATTGACATTTGACAAAAAAGAGAATGACGGGACTTTTCCTCGATGTGTTTAGGAAAGACAGCGGCAAACTGTGTCGGAAATAGAAACTCGTCTGGGAATTGCAAGCGTAGGAAGACGCAGAGACTGCTCGGATATCACGTGCAAGAGTGGAACATGTTGCTTCGTAGAGAATTGCTTGGTCAAAACTATGTAATATTTAGGTGCTGGATTTATGTACGGTTATGCTTGAACTTAAAAATATTAATACAGTCCACAATGTTGTCTAACAGAAGACGTTAGAAACGTAACCTGTAAAAAACTTGTCGATATACGTATTTTAATAACGTTGATGATTGGCATGAAAGTTCAACTGTATACGTACCTATTTATTTGATAACTGCTATAATTAACATACATTTCACACCTTAAATAAGAAGCACGTTTTAGAAGTTTCAGCAGATAGGTTTTCACGTCACAATATAACTATGTTCTTAAAAGTAACCTCATCTACATCATGTGTCATCTGTGTTATTTCTAATTCTATCAAAATACATAAGTTTAAGGGAAGCATTGGTTTCAAGACGATTTTTTTACTTTTACTCGGAAAATCCGTAGAATTTCCAAACAGTATCCGCCTTTTGAAATTTAAAGTTTTACAAGAAAAGTCTTTCGCAGTTCTACAGAGCGTTCGGCAGAAAATTCTTGAAAAGATATTCTTTGCAAAAAAAATCATCGTTGGTGCAGTTTAATTTTCTCTTGTGTGAAGAAAGTCTGAACCTTGGAGACATTCAATATATAGGATGGGTGTGAATTGTACCGACCGATTCCATCACATTATTCATAAGAAAATGTAATATACAGCGAGTAGTTAATAAGTGGAGTATGAAGGGGAGAAACCGCCCTTAAATATGTCTCAAATTCACTAGTCAGTGAGATATCATTAAAAAAAATCCGACCGTTTTTTAAAATAATACCGAAAGATTTCTACAAAACGGTACATCTTAAAATGTTCCAACAAAAGGATTTCTTTTTTTCGTTTCAACATGCTGCATCGTAAGAGTAATTTAACAATCATTTAGAGCTTCATGTTAAAATATGTAATGGAATTAAGAGGGAACAGCTTACGTTTCCAAATAAAGAATATTAATCTTACCAACTGCATTAATGTAACATCTCTTTCATACAAAAACTCAAGTCTTTACATTTTAACCCAGGCCAGTGAATATGTTATATTTTCTAGTAAAGTCATTGTTAAACTGATCTTATGGCGATCCATACCTCCCTTTACTATTTACTTTGGGGAAAGAGATAATTATTGCACTTTACTTAATGCACTTTGTTTAAGATTTTTTATTAAAGTTTAGTAACTGTATCTTCTTAATTACAATTATTTTATAAAACGCCGTACCTTTAATTAATATATTCAAATATTACAACAAATTTGAGTTAGTATTTTACCAATTGATTGCTTTTATATACACTATTAATATACACACACCCACACACTCACCTACACACACACACACACATATATATATATATATATATGTATATGTATATAAATTTATGAATGCGAATGAGAGTTTGTTTGTTTCTTACGCTTTCGCGCCTAAACCACTGAACAAATTTAGATTGGACCTTGGAGAAGGAGATGGGCTAATTTTAATAGCGAAAATAAAAATGTAAGGGAGTGAATCTATTTCTCGATAACTGCACTAGATTACGCGGTAATCGGGTGGCGGGGCGGGGGGGGGGGGGCGCAAGTGCCAGGAATATAAAGAGGACCGACTTAGAAGACGTCAACGCAAGCGTGACGGTGAGGAACCGGGGCGTATGTCAACTTACCAAGTGGTTCACATGTGCCGTCTTTTCCAGGGACAAATTATACGCAAACAAAGTCAGTGATATTTTGACACTTATTTAAGGACATCAACGCGAGCGAATTCGCGGGTAAAAGCTAGTGTGTGTGTGTATATGTATATATATATATATATATATATATATATATATATATATATATATATATATATATATAGGTGTGTGTGCGTGCGTGTGTGTGTTATCAATACACTACACAGATTCTACTTGTAGAGAGGAGAAAAAACACGGACTGTTTACACTTCGTAAGGCATTTACAGTTTAATTCATATTAATCATTGCACCTTAAAATATATTTATTTAAAGAATCTAGCTTAAGAAGTTTGTTGTATAGCTTGTTACCAGAAAGTAGGAATACACGTAATTTGTGAGCAGTTTTGAAAGTCTTGTTATTACTTTATTTTAATACATTTTCTGTCAATTATTAATCTAAGGAAACATATTAGTGAAAGTAATAAACCAATTTTGTACATTTTGTCTTATTCAGAGATAATGTTTGAAGACAGTATTATATACATATAATTATATTATTTGACAGCAGCAAATTTAAGTTTTCAAGTGATACGTATGGAAGATTTTCAGATCTTGTGTTATGCCAGTGAACAGAATGAAGAATTTTCGATACAAACATCAGCAATAGTAAAACAATAAATATTCACAAGCGAGTGACATATATATATTTTTTTTGTTTTACTTTTATATTATAGGCCACTTAGATGCACAAGTATAGGAATATGTAAGAATACTACGGCAGATGTATCTTAGGCCACTTATGCTCGCGGGTGTATATGTCCTCGGTGGTTGTCAGTATATCCGGTATCATTGGAGCGCATCGCGACTGTATCCAGCAATCAATATTTGCCCGCACACTCAGGCATTGTCCCTGGACATTATGTCGAGACTAGGGGGCGGGAACTTATGAAATATTACATCTTTTACCACACGATTAACTCGTTAAAGAAATTATTGATTTCTCATTCCACGTGAGGCACACATACAATACTTGGTATAAGTAAAGTGTACATTATCTCATATTAATAAAGCAACCAGGTTAACCTGCGAGTAAAGTGCACATTATCTCATATTAATAAAGCAACCAGGTTAACCTGCGAGTAAAGTGTACATTATTCATATTAATAAAGCAACGAGGTTAACCTGCGAGTAAAGTGTGTATTAAATACTGCAGTCCGTTGTACACCAGAGAGTATCAGCCATGGAAAAGATGTTTGTTTGTACTGTTGCCAACTTCTGAAATGGTTCAGCGGTAACCAAGGTTTTCCTTACTTTTAAACGTGTCACACATAGCTATAAGAAGGTATTGTAAATATGTTTTCACGATACGTATAGAGGCCGGCCTACTGTGCAACTGTTCCTGGGTTCGAATTCCACCATAGATATGAATGTTTGTGTCGTTTTCTTGTGTTAAGAAAGATAGTAAGCCGTCCCTTTCTATTTCTAACGGTACAAATTCGAAGGACGTAAATAAACCGTATAAAATAAAATAAAACAATACATAGAGGCTCATACTTTGGTGAAAATATTTATGTACTAGTTTGTTTCATAGCCTCATGTACACATCTGCGGCTCTGTTTCGTAGTCAGTGATTGGTTGTTTTGTCTGAACGTTTTACTGTAAATCACAGACATGAAGTACGCTGTAATCTTATTCTGATTTGTACAGTCAAATGACAGACAGATATCCACAATAAACACGCTGCCATAGTAACGAAGAAAAATTACAGAGGTGCAGGTAAGACATCGAAACAATTTGATGCAGAAATATTTTCCCGAAAATCAGCCATCCTTGTAATAACCATGTTTATGTTATTATTTGTTTCCGTAATACCGTATCATAAGAAGGAACACGTTTCGACGATAATATACTCTTCAAACACATGCATACTGGATAAACGTGTGCTATTGTATGGCAGTCTGAAGCACGCAATTCAGACATCTGTGTCTATAACAGGCTCGTAAAAGAACCTAACTAACAATGCTGTTTCCGTCGGCACAATAAACATTTTTGTAATTTTACAAAAAAAAAAAAGTTTGTTTGGAAACTTATTTCCAAAAACTTTTTTGTAATTTTACTAAAATATTGTCAACTTTATAGAAATGTTTTTAAGTATGCAAATATGTATTCATATTTACCCTAAAAGTAATAATTGTACATTTGCAAATAAATTCTTGTACAATTTACAACAATTGTTTCAAGTGACGCAAAAATTTTTTTGACAACCAGTTTCCAAGACATTTTTTTGTTAAGTTACAAATAATTTTGTAAAATGTGACAGGCCGTCTAAAGTTATTTTGTTTCACATGAAACGCTCTACTCATTTAAATATGTTACACTAATCCCCACACGTGACATTCTCGTCCTGGAGTATAAACTGATAGATGTTTTGATAATAGTTTACAAGCGTTTTCTTATAAAAGTACGAATTTCATTTTTACTGTGTGGTCGAGTGTTAAAGAGTGACTCCGCAGCTTATTAGCAAATCAGTATTGAGAGGCAAATATAAACTGTTAAAACTGACATACACGTCATTATTGTACCTGTAAGTTATTCGCATCGCTTGTAACAAAGTAGCGAGCGTAACAATTTAAGGGATTAAGGGCGTTCAAGTGGGAAAAATCATAATTTCATATTTGTGTGAAACATTGCCTTATCCATTGAAGTTATTTGGGAGTAGCCTATATTTCCCTTTTAGAAATAAAATTTCCTTTGCTACTTCTCCCGTAATGTATTTTAAATTTAAAATCTGCATGTTTATTCTTCATGCACGCCGCGAAAACAAATATAAATCATGAAAATAGTTGGCCACGTTCGTAATTGACACGGGGATTTTCCAGTCACATTGTGGTTGTGATTATTCGAGATGAACACTCCGTTTTCACTAAAAGTTGCCTCATCGGTGAAAAGAAATAATGAGCAAACCAATTGCGTTCAGCAGACCAGCGGCTCGATTACAACCGACAGTACTGCACGTGTGTCTTAGAGCATGTTTGTAGAGCGATCTATGAATATTTACCGACATACTGATCACGCACCTCAATGCAATACCAACATAATAAAGAACAGTTCATTTTGAGATAAATGCAGTTGTACGGATACTTTTGATTTTTGGATACTTGCAGTGTTGTATAAACACAGCACTAAATATGCTGGTACTGCGCTGTAACATAATTAGTGTTGATTATTTACTTACAACATAAATAGTAAAAACTTTAGTCTTGCTATATAATTATAACTGTTACTTAGCAAATACGTCAAAAACAAAACTTTTTTTGTCGAACACTTTTCTTCGTAATGTTAGTATTGCACTAAGTGGATAAAGCTGACCTCTATGTCACCACATAGATAGTTAAAAAATTATGATTTTTTTTTTTTTTAATTATTATGTTGTATCGGGGGTGGACCGTGTATGAAATTACTCATCTCGGAGATATACGTACACTGCAGTGTATAGTTGTAAACACGTATCATCACAGCCTGTAGATATTGCAGTTATCCACGCACATCAGTGTGTGTAGTCTGCAGATCCCTAGTGGAAGTTCTGAGGCATACGTCAGCCGCTCTGACAGCACTAATGCTACTCCAAGTACGCCTCTTAATCCCTCCTTCGTCCCTTGCGGCGGGAAAACAATCACAAACATAACCCCTTGTAATCCTGCACACACTCGCTCATCACGGCTACCAACATTGCGAGATTACAGACGTAGTTCGAGCAAACACTGGCCATCTCTGTAATATCGCTCAAGAAATATTTCAGTGCAGTGCTAAGTAGGTGCCTACATATGAACTCTTCCAACAATAGCAGTTAGGTGATTTCTTATGCAAAATGAGGTGGAAAATGTAAATTACTTGTGACGCTGATTTTTGGTGAAAAGTATTGTGGACCAATTAGATTCAGTGTTTTATGAGCGAAACTTGTTACTCTGCTTCGTGGTTAATGGTTTAATGTTTTAAATGAGCGTCGCCTCTATAAAAATTCGTGCTATCTAATAATTAAAGTTGGTGATTTTTGGTGAAAAGAATTTTGCAACATTTTGTATCAATGCACGACGCTCACATCTGCACCTGTGCTTCATGGCTATTGGCAGAGTATACTTGCGAAGAGAAGAAGTTGATTCAACTGTACCAATCAGAGATTAGAGAAACATAGATGGAGCATAAGGTATGTTCTACGGCGAGGGGTATGAAGCCTTGAGACGGAAAGGGGAGGAGCCCATCCGCTATATTGGTACCTAGAAGGTGTGTGATTCGCCCGGAGCCTATCATAAACTGAGATACAGTAGGGTTCTGAACATTTTGGCACGAGCTAGCACTTAACAAACAGTATGTTCGCGTCACTTACGCAACTGGCCTAGAAGGCGCTGAACAAATGATATAGTAGCAGCTAAATGTAGGGCCAATAAGTGGCTTAACTGTCTCAGCGAGCAGCCAATGAGTAGCTTCTGTCTGCTAGCGTCCACAGATGCTCCTTGGAGGTTAGTATATATGTCAGCGATCCCGCAATTTATTTGGTTGTCTACCAATAACTACGGACCCCTGTTCTTCGCTAAATGAATTTTGTCACACTTTGTTTCGATGCCTTACGTGCACATCTGCAGTTCTGTTTCGTGGCCACTGATTGGTTGTTTTACTCTCACGAGGCTTGAGATTTTACCGACAAATCACAGACGTTGGTGTCGCAGGAACATTATTGTAATTAGCTCAGTCAAATAAGATAGGCTCTTCACAGGGACACTATGCCAATAACCATGAAGCAAAGCTGCAGATGTGCTCGTAAGGCTCTGAAACAAACTGGGGTAAAATTATTTTAACGAAAACAGAGATCCCTGCTTTTATTTTTTTAACAGTCTACATCTTCAGTCTTAGTAATTCAATCACTTAATATTTCTGTTGCGTTCATTCTTAGTATCGCAGAGCAATTCACGCATTTGGTTGACGGCTAAGTAAACCTACTTAAGGTGCAAATATTTGTACACCACTTTGTTTAAGGGCGTTCAAGTGTGGAAAAATCTTAGTTTTATATTTGTGTAAAATAGGGTTAGATTCGTAGACAATATTTGAGAGTACATTTTCCTCTTACGAAAAAAAAATTTAGCTCAGCCAGTTTTTCCATAATGTCAGTTCAAAGTCAAAATTTGCATATTTTTACTTCATGCAAAACTTGAAAACCAATAAACATAATGAAATGGAAAAAATCACATCAAAACTACACGTCACAGTGTACAGCTTGAAGCATATAGAAACCCTTTACATAACATTTTTTATATTTTTAAAAACAGTTTTAAAAGTAACAAAAAATAGCAAATTTTAGAAAAAAATTTTTTAAGTACAAACATTTTTTATAAAGGGTTTCTACATGCTTCAAGCCGTAGACTGTTACACGTACTTTTGACGTGATTTTATCCATTTCATTATGTTTACTGGTTTTCAAGTTTTGTATGAAGTAAAAATACGCAAATTTTGACTTTGAAGTGCCATTACGGGAAAACTAGATGAGCTAATTTTTTTCCGTTAGAGGTATGTGTACTCTCAAGTAATGTGTACAAAACTAACACTATTTCATACAAATATAAAATTATGTTTTTTCCCCACTTGAACAACCTTAACGTTTTACTGTAAATCAGAAAGACGCGTATTTTGAATGAATTACATTCAAATTGCAGTATTTTTTCAACAGAGACAGACTACCAATAACAATGAAGTAAAACTACAGACACGCGTGAAAGGCATTAAAAGAAGTTGGTGCAGACATGTTCATGATGATTTCCGCACTAATAACTAGAGGTAGGAGTTCTTCGCGTATTCATCTGGCAACAGTGTAGACTTCTCAGTCCTATACGCGCACAGGCCATTGGCTTCTAGAAGTACAAGCTGTAGCTCGTGATATCACCACGAATTGCTTCCTTGTTTATTACTGGCTTGCACACAGTAAAAAAAATTGTACATTTACAAGGAAAATCTTGAAAACTAATATCAGAACATTATCTGTCAGGTAATAAATGTGATATGTCCGAAACCTTTTAAAGTGGTTATAAGTATTGTGAACATCTTTAGGAACTAGTAAAATAAATAGTAATGAGTATTTTTTTTTTTCAATTTGAAAGAAAATAAGCTTAGAAGACCTGTCACATTTTACAAAACATTTCGTAGTTTTACAAAAAAAAAACATTTTGGAAACTAGTTTTCAAAAAAAATTGTAACACTACAAATAATTGTTGTAAAGTGAACCAGATATTAGCCGAAAATATACAAAACTTGTTTGTAGATTTACAGAAATATGTGTAAATATACAACGATATTTGTAAACAAACAAGATTTTTGTAAATTTTACACAAAAAATTTTGTAGTGTTACAAAAAACTTTTTTGGAAACAGGTTTCCAAAAAACCTTTTTGTAAAAGAACAAACAATTTTTTACTGTGCAGTCGTCAGAGGTATGCCAAAGCACCCGTCACACAACTACAGAACTGACAGTGGAATATACATTCTTGACGTTCACTCTGACCTAGAATCAATACGCGAAATAATCGTGCCTCTACTAATAACTAACCCTCAGTGGATTAAGGAATAAATCCGTGCTGCCTGGTCTGCTGTGAAACTTATTAGGCCTACTCACTGTAGAGCCGGTAATGTACAAACTACTGTGGCTAGATTGTATACAGAACTGTGGAATCTAACCTGCTGGTACCAGATACACGGCATTTCCCTGTCTTCAGTTATTGTAGGCAAGTTTCTAGGAAGCGGTCACTGTACCAACAACAGCCTATACTGGGAAGCAACACGAACCTAACCGCTGAGGATGGTCAAATATTGACTGTAAGTAAAGCGGGCGGGCTCTTGAACACTATACCACTAACGAAGCGACGCTATGTATCAGCTCTGCATGAAGAGCCTCGCTGTGTAATCTCCTTGGAGAGACTTCAAGAGCGTGCACCGCGCAGCTCAGCGTCAACTCAACATTCGCTCTACAATGCACCATACAACTAATCCCTGCGTGTGATCGATGCAACACAGCTGCTGGAGCCTGAGTGGAGGATGTAAGGCATTAGTTCTGCCAGCACGGCTTGTCGACACTCCTACACAGTCAAACATTGCCTGTATATTTCATTAAAAAAATTACACTCTAAAAATTAGGATGTAAACTCAGTTGCCAATGATATTATTTGTACAACTACAAAGGACGTTCTTGTAAAAGAAAATTAAGTATATATGACTACAACATTGCAAGCACTAGCCTTGTATTTGTAATTTCAGTGGAAAAAATTGAAACTTTAAGTATTTATTATATTAAAGGCAAATAAATGCACTTATTTGGAAAACAAAAAGTTCAAGTGTGATTACTTTGAGTAAAAAAAATTATGGAACGCACCGAGAGTAGAGCCTATATTCTCACATCGTTCAGCGTGTATTATACCACAAGGACTCGATTTACACAGTTGTCAGTTCTTAATATTTTTAGGTATTCAGGTATTTTTTTACATTTAAAAACATTGTTTATATGAATATTTATTTCATTATAACAAAATTTGTACTAGAAGCCATACATTGTATATAACTTTATCATTTCCGACAAACCCGTGATTTTGGCTGATTATAAAGTTTTCGTAAGAATTTTTACAAAAGAAAATCATTGTAAATTTAAGAAAAATATTTATTTTACAACAAAATATACTTATACCTTTACATAAGTCTTGTATACGTACAAGGAAATTACATGTAAATTTTATTTAAAAATGTTTAAGAGTGTACAAGGTAACGTCGTGTTACAACCATAGAATAATACTCAAAGTGTATCAGGTTCTATTGCAGTCCGTTGAACTGAACCTGATAAAAGTATTCCGTCACATCAGGCGAGGATTCCTAACTACAGACTACTAGCGAGTTATAAATGTATTTCAAGTAAACTGTGTTTGTTCTCAGATGTACTTGTTTATTACCTCGTCTACTCACCAGCCTCTCAGACGTAGTTGTAGCACAGAATATGTATGAATACAGAAGTGAGGTAGCCGGTAGGACGGCGATCTCAGTCACACACGCCAGCAACATGGCGGAAACTCCTACCGCCAATCAGCGTAAAGCTGCTGCCCTGCTAGCCTCCAGCCAGCCCCCCTACCTGTAGTAACATGCAGGAGCCAAACATACACGGGACTGGTGTAAACAGCCTCCAGTAGCCAATAAGAGGAGAAGTTACAAATGAGCCGCCATGTCATTTCACATCTAGAGACACGACTTGCTCGCGCAAATATTTCTGCCGCGCTTTATGTCTCGCTAGCACTTGGCAGTTCTGCCACGCTTACTGGCGTCTTGTCTTTGTTCAGAGACGTTTCTCTTTTGACTGCACCAATCAGAATAAGATATTGTGACTTCATACTGCTGTGATTTGCCAGTAGATCCCCCAAGACATGTGAGAGTTAAGACATCCAGTCTCTGACAGCGAAGAAGAACTGCAGCTGCGTACATAAGCCATTCAAACCGAAGCGTGCAAAAATCTTTTCGTCATAAAATCGTGGCTCAATGTTTTACCACAGAATAGTTAGGAATACAGAAGTGAAACAGTCGGTAGGACAGGGAACTCAGTCACACACGACAGCAAAATGGCTCCCTGGCCAGCAACATGGCAGATAAGCCTACCGCCAATCAGAGTAAGGTGGCTGCCTTGCTAGTCGTCAGCCAGGCCAATAGGAAACCTACGATAACATGCAGGAACCAAATATAGGCTACACGGGGTTAGCATCAACAACCTCGGGCAGACAATAAGCGGCCAAGTTCGCCCGTATCAAATGAGCCGCCACGTCATTTCACATCTGTATTACTATCTAGTCTGTGGTATTACTGTGGTTGTGCAGCGGACGCCACAACACATGTACAACGTATGCCTAGTAGCTAGCTCGTGATTGGCCGCATAACGTGTTCTGTTTGACCTGACTCCACGGTACTAACTGGTTCCTGCTACAGGTGCAGGGACTGTACAGTTCTGAACAAACACCAGCTTACCTTGCAACTGCTCCCAACACAACACTGCTACATACTGCAGTCATCTTCCCCAATGCCTGTCTAGCCAGGCAAAAAGTTTCGTCCCATCATTGAATGTATATAAGTAGACTATATATATTTAGGGGCCCATAATTTTTGCGAAAATAATTTTGCCCCACTTTGTTTCAGTGACTTACGTGCATATCTGTTGTTCTGCTTCGTGGTCAGTGATTGGACGTCTTAACTCTGACGTGTCTTGGGGTTTAACTGGCAAATCACAGACTTGGGAAGTTGTGGTAACGTTATTGTGATTGGCAAAGTCAAATGAGAGACATCACTTCACAAAGACACGTTGCCAATAACCATGAAGTAGAAATGCAGATGTGCTCGTAAGGTTCTGAAACAAAGAATTGCAAAATCTTTTCGCGAAAATCAGGGGTCCTCATAAATATTCAATGGTCCCACTGACCTCGTTGGGAAAGATACATTAAGACATAGGTTATACGTACTCGCATATATTTACCAACTAGTTGAGCAGTGGCGACTCTAGGGTTGTTGTCAGGCACTGCGTACAGTACACTAAAAAATCTTCAAGGAATAAATTTCCGCATAAAATATGTTTCGAATGTGTCTGCATTTCACTTTGCTATTTGAAGACAGTTTTTCTGTTATCTGAACTTAAAATTAAACCTGCAGAGAATTAACGGTTGAATCTCATGCTACTTAATTTAGTGTGAAACTGATTGCTCACTGAAGCAGCACACAATATACAAACTGCTGTGGCTAAATTATATACAGGACTGTGGAGTCTAGCTTGCAAGTCTTTGATCTCGTGAATTTTCCTTGTCTATAAGAGTAGTTAATATTTCTATAATAACAAATTTGATTTAAACGAAGTCAACTTCGGCAACCTGTCATTCTTAACAGAATCGTTTGTACATTCAACTTCTTTTGAATTTGGTTGTCAAAACATATTTCACTGGCACTTAAACGCAATAAATTATTAATATAAATTACTGTAAATAAAATAAATTGTACGTAAATATGCATACTAACGGGAATTCATTGAAATTTTTTTAATGAGTTTAATTGTAGAGTTAAAACGTTTAAAATATAATTTGTTAATATTTGTACAAGAACAAATAAAAACTTAATGTTTTGATAGTTACATATACGTAGAGTTACTAGTTGTTGGTGAAAACAAATGACACAAATTTGTTTCATTGTTCTACGTGCATATCTACAACTCTGGTTAACGACCAGTGATTGGACGCCTGCAACTCTCTCGACTTCCGGTTCTCCTCAAACCAATGACGTGTATTACAGCAGTAACATTCTTCTGACAGACGAATCTGGCCATATATGCTGTCAATTACCATGAAGCATTGCTGACGGTGTAAACATAAGGCAACTGAGCAGGTTGGTGTAAAATAGTGTTCACCAGAAACAGTGGCTGCACTGAACACTTGCCGAGACAGTAGCTAATATACAAACTGCTAAGTCTAGCGGTTACACTGTAAGTCTATCCTACTAGGCGCTAAACACACGAAGATATCATGAGCCAAGCTATCACAGGTGTATATGAAACCATTTACGGGCGCTAACTACAACGCATTTCAAATGAGTTGCAGGGTGTTTTTACGTTTATTACACAATTGTTTCGTATATGCACTTCAAACGATGACGGAAATGTAGTCTCAAAGCCTCACGTCAGTTGGACAACTCATTTCGGAACCCCTCAAAATGACTAAAATCAGCTTTTTAACTGGTTATAGGGCCTATTTGAAAATCTACTCACAGGATTCATGTGAAATTACTGTAGAAGTATGCAATGGACTCAGCTTAAATCTTTCCACCTATAAAAATGGGATCACTACTGAAAGTATCAGTGAGGCGAGTGATGTACGATACCACTGCACGTTGTTACAGTGTCTTGTGGTAGAGGCGATACAGCACCAGATGAGCCGGTCAACATCGCCCTTGGCGCCCTGCCTCACTCACACTAACACACGGCCAGTAGGCGAGAGTCTTAGAGATAGTGGACCGGAAGCGTAAGCCGTGCTGTACCGTGGTATGGAAAGTGTTTTTCTTGTACAACAATCAAAAATGTTTCCAATCTGTTTACTTACGAAAAGAAGACGCACTTCAAACTCTGTCCTTATGATTTAAAAAATGCCGTCCGCTAGATAAATACATGATTACCAAGATCCTCAGAAGTGCTACAAATTGCCTTTTCACGTTGTTGTAGCTGAGAAAATATCGATCGTAAAACTAAATCATAGAACCTACATTAGACATTACCACGAACTTTCCACAAATAGAACAACAGGATCATTACTTGAAGTCCCATTGAAGAACTGTTTCTAGGAAAACACTGCAGCTAGTTTAGTCCCTCGCTCCTAGAGGCGATGAGGTGTTTCATGGACGGGTTATATTCGACTTATCGTCTTCCTTGTTTCCGTGCCTCGGGCGTAAAGAGAAACTACCGTCCACAACTATTAAGAGGGAGTGACAGTCACCATCGTGAATTTTCGTATTTTGTGTCATAATTTTTCTTTTGGGTAAATTTGTGAAATTTTTAACTTAACTACCGAATACAGTACATATTGATATAATATTATACGTCATAAATATTTGTTTACCGTTACAGTTCCTACATATCTAATTGCAACTATAAAACTATTATTACTTTCTTAACTGCAATCAGATACGTAACAACAATAATGGCAAACAAAGATACTTTATGTCTAAAATGCTAGCAACGTGTGTTTAATTCGGCAGTTAGGTTAAAATTCCATAAATTTACGCGAAAAGAAACTTACGGCACAAAATACAAAAATTCCTCAAGAATATCTACGTTGGCAACATGTATGTACATATGAGAGTTGCGTTGGCAGGCAATCTCGTGCAGGGATACTGGTGTGAGTTATGATGCGACACAGCGATATGTCGGCGAGTTGGGAAGGCAAACACGGCTTTATCCTCGGCCTCACGCCAGCGAGCTTGTTCCACGGCAATTCCCACGATAATTATTTCCTTGTCATGAGCGTGTGACCACGTGGTAACACTCGCCTGTCATCAGCGAGCGACTTTATTACACACCGAACATTCCGCGGGTTCATTTGAGGACAAGGTTCACGTGAGTTACTTCCGCCATCGCGTTCTTCGTTATTAAACGTCATTGACGACTCTGGAACAATAGCAATCCTGCTTGAAAATTATCACAGAATATTTCGGAATACAGAAGTGATGAAGTTGGTAAGACAGCAAACTTAGTCACACACGCCATGGCCTGGGGAGGGGGGAGGTGACAAGAGGGGCCAAGCATAGAAGCCGGAAACCAATGGGCGTCGGTCGCATTTTCAGTTCCTTTTAACTTTATTATGTATTTCTTACGCAATCACAAAGAAAGTGTTTTATTTATTAATAGTGTTTAAGTTAAGCATAATTGCACATAATGAAAATGTAAATAGAAAAAGAGAGTTGTGTTTATTTACGTGGGTATATGGGAAGATATGGAGTCCCGCTACTTTCGTTAAGTTCCTGTAACTCTGCACACGCCAGCAAATGGCTTAACTTCCCACCAACATGGCGGTAACACATACCACCAATCAGAGTAAAGCGGCTTCCCTGCTAGCTGGCAGCCAGGCCAATAGTAAACCTGCAGTAACATGCAGGAGCCAATACACGGGACTGGTATCAACAACCTCGGGCAGCCAATAAACGGCGAGGTTCGCCCGTATCAAATGATCCGCCACGTCATCTCACATCTGTATTACTATCCGTGAACAGAGCCAGCGGGTCGTTAAACCTGATAAATGTCCGGGTCTTTAATAATAATTTGGCTATTTATCCAGAGACCTGGCAAGCATTCCTGTTTGACGGTTTGTGGTTAGAGAAGGCAAGACGCGAAGGAAGCTCTCTGTTAGGCCATACTTGATACCGTAGGAGCATTTGAGGGCATTCTATATTTTTATATACTATGTACACGCCTAAGAAATATGCGCGAATTATAAAACTTGCAAGCTAGAGTCTACTCTTCTGTGTATAATCTCGCCTCAGTAGTTTGTAGATTGAATGCTTCTCTAGTAAGTAGGTAAACACTAGGGACACCTATCTTCAGTGAACATATTTCTGCACCAGTATGTCTCAGTACCTCACGTGCACATCATCAGCTCTGTTTCATGGTCAATGATTGGCTGTATTTAACTGTCACATGTTTTAACGTCGTACTGCAAGTCACAGACACGTGGTGTCCCAGTTATCCTAATCTGATTGGTACAGTCAAATGACAAAACGTATTTCATCAATGACGCGCTGCCTATAACAATGAAGCAAAACTGCGGAACTGTAAGTTGACGAACATAAATCTTTTAGTGAAAACCAGTGGTCCGTAATTACTTGTTATAAGTCGTTCCGGATAAAGTTAGCACTAAAGATTTAACTTTTGAAAAAATAAAACACTAGTCGCAAATGCATATTACAGTATTTAATATGAACAATAGTTGACGTACTCCAGTTATATGGTTGGCAATGAATCGTCTAGTATTGTCCCGTGTATTTTCATACTTAAATTAACAATACTGAAAAAAAAAATTAACTTAATTATACACATATGAGTTTTATAAAATTAATAATATTATTTTATCAAATTATATAGATTCCTATCGACTGCATAATTTATCTTACACGCTCAAACGTTAAATGACTTGTCTATGCAGATGTTACGCATTTCCCTTCGTTAGCCGTTACACGAGGAAATGTACGAATTTGTTGGAAATATAAATTTAGCAGGTTTATTCTGAGTACTCAGTTTATCCTGAAATGCCTATAGTTTGGCAGCAACAGCACAAAGTGACAAGATGACTGTTTCCATCCATCTTATCTTATCTCGGAAGTAATTCACGCGTGTGCGCGTTACAAACTTAACTTTTCTCTCAGAAGAGTTCGCGAAATCTCGGGGCCACTATACATAAAGTGTAGTTCAATTGCAAAATAAACTGAAATTCACATAATTTTGAAATCTATCTAATCCTGGAATTTATTTGCAAGGCTTCCCAATACCCAATTATTTATTATTGATTGTCGTTCAGGAAGAAAATAACTGGATTTATTGTTTTCATTGCTACGTATTAGAATGAAAACTTTAATAAATTTGTGAAGTGTAAACTTCTAATTCCTTAGTGACTTGCAGGAACTTGTTCATCCACTACCGAACATAAGCCAACGTAATGTATTTCTTATAAAATGTCGCGAAAATTATTTACTAATAATTAAAATATAATTAATACCATTCTGTGGAGACTTACCTTAATGATGTACACCGATCCTGTTATCTCAGTTTTAAAAGTTTATTTACATAGAAATCATATTTCCGGCTATGAGAAGTTTACGAACTACTGTATGAAGAATGGTTGCTGTGAAAGTAAATGTGACTGATAAGTCATAAACAGAAAGTAGTGACATCATTATTTGATTAACCACTATTTATACTGATATTTCCGTGATTGTTTAAGTTAATTTCATTTTATGCATTTTGATAGTTAAGTAGCTACAGATATTTTGGCGTATCACTTCACCGACAACGCATTCGGGCGGACAAAATCTTGGGGAGGATTCGGCCATGGCTCATAGTTACAAATCATCTCAGCATTCACCTGGAGTGGCTTCAAAAACTATTTAAAACCGAAATGAAAATGGATAGACAGGGAATCTATCCCGGGACTTTCAGAAAGTGAGTACAGTGTTTTACAAGTGTGCCACATCACTCTGTTAGTATTTGCGACTTCTTCAGGTATACTATGGTTACATTATAAAATAAATTATTGGTTCCAGAAACATAAAAAAATTACAGTAAGATTTATTTTTAACAGGCCTCTATATCCCAAACACTTCTACACACACTCTAAAAAATAGTTTATAAATTTATCAGACGTGCGTATAGGGGAGCTAGGAATGTATGTATGGTACAATTGTCTCCAGACATCCATGGTAGCACTCCTGAACTTTTTATAAAACAGTCAAATATATACTGAAGTTACCAGACTTGGATTGTAACAAGTGTAAATGTTTACATATTTACAAGGCGGAAGTGAAAAAAGTAAACTAACCCGTTATATGTTGTTAAGTCGTTGGTCTAAGTAAGTTTTGTATAGCTGTTTTGGTACAAATTTGCTTTTATAAGCGTCTAATTAATTGAAATGTATATAGTTAGAGTAGCAGTACTATTTAAACGTATTTATTGTTGTCCAGCTAGGAAGTGAAATTAACTAATGAGCTGCGCTGTTTGACTATCAAGGAACGAACAACTGCTGTTTACATCAGCGGAACTGATACATGCATCAGAAATCTCACTAATTTAATTTCAGATTCTAAGAAAATATTCGTGACTTGAAGGCATCATACTTCATACCATATTTCGTGGAGAAGGTTTTTATGGACCTCCACTTATCAGGCATTTTCAAAGAAAAACACTCCCCCCTGTGTTTAATTTCTTACTTCCTCTCTTCCATTATAGTGGTTATAAAATACTTAGACGAACTGGCTTGCATAAACATACTCAAATTATATTTAATTACGAGAATCAACCGTTAGATATTCAAATTTACAGTCGACAAAAAGCAGGAATTACGCGATTAGCTTCGTCATTCTTTAGTATTTAGTATAATAAGAGTTAAGAAAGTAGGTTGGTGGAAATCAAACAGCGGACAGCAAGTTTCCACGACGGCTCGGCTTGGCCGGGTTGCTGGGACGACGTAGCTGAGGTAATTACACATGTTAATGAAGAGACTGGTGAATGGAGCGGATAGAAGGCTGTGTTTGGTGACTGTTAATGAGTCGGCAGCACAGGGCCGGTCTGAGAAGAATTAACAGCCTCCATGCAGGGGGGAGGAGGGGAAACACATCAAAAGGAGGGCGGATTCATTAACCAACTCCTTTCCAACATCAAAACCGCCACTAAAAACTAGATGAAATACCTTACCGCATTAAATATAATTAAAATTCAACTAAACCAAAAAAGTGCACTGAATTGAAAATTGTTTGAAGTATCGTAAAATTTTACTTCGGCGTCAATCCACAGAGTATGTATTTTGTGCTCACTACGCCAATATTATATGCACTTAATAAACGATTTGGCTGTAGTTACACTCTAAAAAATAGTTTGTTAAGTTACCAGACGTGCGTATAGGAGCGCTAAGAAAGTAGGCATGGTAGAATAGTTTCCCAGACATCCATGGTAGCACTCCTGAACCTTTTTATAAAACAGTCAAATGTATACTGAAGTTTCCAGACTTGTATTGTAACCAGTGTAACAGTTTGGATATTTACAAGGGGAAAGTATGATAACTGTCCCATACTGCGTCTGGGATAATAACTTCCTAAACATTCAAGGAAGTTTTTTTACAGTGTAGCAGTAAATTTATTTACTTATTAATTTATTGTAAATTGTATTATTTGTTATTTATAGCGTATTTTAAGCATTCACAAAACAGAAAAAGTCAAGGTCAACAAATGCTACGAAAAATACTCACGCTGTTCGTTGTACTCTCATAAACAATATTTCTGCAAACATGACTGTCTAGCGAAAAATTCTTCTTGTGAAAAAATTAATTTTTTTTACTTGGCAAATTTCGCAAATTCCACGTATATTTACAAGATTGTTTAACGTATTTCTTGTATAGTTCTTGATTCCTTGTGTTGTAGACAGCCGAGAAAATACTTCGGAGAGTCGGAATCTCGTATAACCTGAATTTGCACAAAAAGTGGACTTGGTCCCTTTTGCAAATTCCCGATTCATTAATGTGTTTTATTTAACTTTGCAACAGAAACTCGTAAACTCATATATTTGTGTCTGGACACACATTGTTAACTACAGAAATCAGGAAATCAACACAGATGCGATGCACACACATTATAACTTAAATATACACATTTATGCCGTTTTAATAAACCTACGACACCTGCGTTTCAAACCTAGGCTTGCATATTTAGAGGTTGATTAATACTGGTTAGTATAAACGACGTAGCTTAACTACAAGTTCTGCTGAACAAGTGAAATTTTCAAAGATATAAGTTGGTAAATTTGTATCTTGGCCAATGCTATAGGCCTACACTGCATGTAACTGACAAAACATTGTGAAATAAATGTCTCTGCAACATTACTCCACACAAACACTTCGACTTACCTAAAGTTACACTGAAAGAAACATTTTGTAGGCAGACTTCCCTGCCAAATTGTTTTGTTGTAAACATAAAACAATGTATTGAGACCACAATATTTTAGTGATGACCACAAAATATATTTTGTAGGGTGAATCCCAATCAAATATTTTGTAACTGCCACAAAATATTTCTTTCCGCGTGAGTATTTATAACAACGACACCGCAAAAGCGCTACGTTGGTGTATTGTCGCGCGTAATTACAAATGTGTAATTGAACATGTTTGTCTTTGTTTACAAATCTGTACTTTCTATGTTTTCCAAAAGACGCGTAGCTCTAATTCAATTTTTGGAAACGTTTGTGTACAGTCAGGACAGTGTAGTTACTTTTTGAAATTCGCACATACAAAGATGTAAAATTGACGGAGAGACTTACATATAGTTTCACACTTATTTATTGTATTTTTTTTATTCGTGCAAAAGGGAGCAAGAGGCTTGATACCTGTCTGCGGCTACTGTGCACAACCAGAGCTCCCGCTCTTAGGTCGACTCCTGCTGGACCTACACGCGCCTTATCGCCTCTACGTGCTAACAACTCATCTGACATACAATCTTCCCGTAGGTCACTGATTGTCTACAGTGCACGCAATAAGGAGGCGACCCTGTGTATTTGCGACCAATAATAGGCCTTAAGACCACGCACCCCTATTTCTACTGTTTTTCCTATAATTACTTGTTTTGTATTTAGAGGTGGGGAGTGTTAGATAATCTTACTGTACTTTAAGTTTTTGAGCCATAACATTTATTAAAATTGTATTATCAAACTTTTCTCTTCGACAAAGCATAGGATGTGTATATTCTAGGTAAACTGCTTGAAATAAATAATAATAGAAGCTTTCATTAATTTGTCACGCAGAATCGTTGCAAGAGAATTATGGTTCACTTTCAAGAATTCTCTTGCAATGACTCTGCATGACAAATTAATGAAAGATTCAATTATTATTTATGCATAGCAGTTTACCAAGAATAGGCTATGTACTATGCTTTGTGGAAGAGAAAATTTTGATAACACAATTCCAATAAACCCTATGTCTCAAAAACTGTAAAACCAATAAAACTGTCTAACACTGCCCCTTAACGAATACAGTTAACAAAAATCTGTTTGAAAGTTTTGTTTAATTTATTTTTTCGCTGCGACAGTTAACTTTTTGAAGACAAGAAATTATACGGTTTAGCTAATAAGTCTATGAACAACATTTTCGTTGGTTACATTACAAGTCAAAACCACAGCATTTTCCGTCTTGAAAAAACCAAACAACATTATGAAAACCATTTTAAACAAAACTGCGAAACAGGTTTATGATATCTTTGTTGTTTAGGTTTAAAAATAATCTTGTCAAGAACAGCGGAAGTAGAGGAGCATGTTTTTAAACATGAAAGTTGTTCATAATCACTGACTGGCTGTTCCCAACTTGTATGCTTGTGTTGGGAATGTACCAGCAAATCTAAGTCGAGTGTGTGTCAGTAACTTTTTTATCGTCTCTCTACACACACACAGATAACAGACGTGAAGGAGAGATGCAGAATGCACAAGGCGTTAAAACAAGATGGCGTCAAAATATTTTCGCGGAGCTAAATGGTCTCAAGTATCAGCCATGCCTAAAAACTCTTTTTATTAATTTGTAGCGTAAATAAAATTTGGCAGGTAAAACTGACCCTGAAAACAGTTTTAGTCACTCTCACTGTTCTAGTCAATTTTGAAAAACAACAGGAAATTTGTCGTTTGTGCACAGTCCTGTGTACAGCTTCTTGTTGATTGGCTCCTGCTCCAGTGAGTGGACAGTTGTACATATAACACAATAATAGTCTGGCAGGCAGAGACAGTTGTCATGCAGATTTGTTATTGGTAGAAACCCTGTTTTTTCGCGAAAATAACTTTACCTCACTTTGTATCAGTGTTTTACGTGCACACCTGCAGTTCTGCTTCGTGGTCAGCGATTGGATATTTTAACTGTCACGAGCCTTGGGATTCTACCGGAAAATCATAGACGTGTGTTGTTGCAGGAAAGTTTTTGTAATTGGCTCAGTCAAATGAGATACGGCTCTTCACACAGACACGATGCCAATAACCATGAAGTAGAATTGCAGATGTGCTCGTAAGGCACTGAAACAAACTGGGGCAAAATTCTTTTCGCGAAAAAACTGGGGTCCCTAGTTATTGGTGTCTCAGTCCTCAAGGATGAGTTTCAGTTACAATGACCAAATCACGTGAAAGCTAACGTCTTCTCAAATGAATTCACAAAATTTATGAGTAGTTGCCGTGAAAGCTAACGTCTTCTCATGTACTTGTAGGCTACACGGAGCTCGTTAACGGACGTAACGCAAGTGGGAAGAGTTATTTTTGAATATACAGATTATTTGCTTGGTGTTCAGCACTGTTAAGTCATTTGTAATCATACCATACCGATACATACGAGTGTTACGAAAGTAGGTATGGAAAATTGTTTCCCATGCTCAATGGGTAGCATCCAGTGGTGAATAAAAAAAAGGGGAGGGTGTTAATCCTCTCAAGGCCCCCTCCCCTCCTAGACACAAACATGCACTTTATAGAAATAATGTTCAAAAGAAATAATATATTTAGTTCTGCAGTGGTTTCGGAAATATTTTTTTAAACGCAAATTAATACATATAGGCTTATCAAACATTCATTCTGGCAGTTTTAACACTTATATATCATCGTATACACCAAACGAATTTTTAGATTCTTGCCTCTGAAATAGCACACATTTTGTTGTCAAAACAAGCCAAAATTAAGCAAAATATTTTTTTTTTTGCTAGCAAACGGCGTATTATTAAAAAAAAAAAAAAAAAGGTTCTGGCAGAATTGTGTATCGTATGACTGTACACAGTCTCAAATTTTTCACAGCGCTTGGTTAAAGAAATACTATTCGAGTTATTTGCAATTGTTTGACATAAATGAAAGATCATGGCCTTAAACAGTAGCATTGTGGTCTGAACGTTTTCCTTCTGTTAGGTTGCTAACTTTACTACAAGTAATCTCTTTATTGATTCTTCTACACAGAGATTGTGGCTTGACCGTGTATGTTAATATTACAGTTTTAAAGTTCTGAAGAGTAACGTTTTTGGTTTTATGTCCAGTCGAACTTCGAGACCTCAGTGGCTTGGTGTCTTCGCAGGGACCTCCATTAGGAGGTGGCAGGGGGGTTGCAAATGCCCCCACTGGATTTAGAATTTTAAGTGTATAAAGTATATATTTTTTGTATTTTGTTATTTAAATAATGCTAACTTAAGCACGTAAAACTGAAGTATTATTACTAAAATTTCTAACTTATGCATGTTAAATTAATAAAAAGATGCAACAAGGTCACTGTCGCCGAAAAAAGAAATCTTGGCTTCAACCCCCCCTAACAAAATCCTGAAATAACGCCCCTGTCTTCGTCCTCTGTGTTTGGTTGGCACGACGACGCCGCTGGTAATTTGCCATCCTTAAACAACAGCACGAACATTAACACTGATGTGATTTTTTACAACTTATTTTCATCTTTGTTACATTTGCAATGGATTGAGTTTGACCCCGTATCCCTTAAAATAGCATGTTTTACACTTATTTCGTTTATTGTTACATATGACTGTGATTCGTTATTGAATAGTTGCAATGGTGTTCGTACTGAGATATAATAGTTTTTAGTTTCCAGAAAGTGAAACATTTTATGCAGGTTTTTCTCCTGCAGTAGGTTGTTGGAATGTGTATTTTATGAAACCGAGTAATCTGTAATAAATCGATCTGTAATTTACGTGTTGGTTGTAAATCAATAAAATCACGAAACTTCTAAGAGATGTTTAAAATGTTATTGATACATTGAATAAAATTAAGTAAAGAATAAATAGGCTATAACCTAAGCAATTGGGGTGGTGAGAATTAACCATGGCAGTATTTCTTCTAAATAAAAGTTGTAACACCAAGATAGTCCTATATATGTTTAAGCGTTTAATTGGTTGATAGTTGTTTGGCCTTAAATGGTCATTTGCAAATTGTAGGCCTATAACCTTAATTTTTCAGATTCTACAATTTTTGTGAATTTGAATTGTGGCTCCTAAAATTAAAGGACTGCTTATGTGTTTCAAGAGCCAACATATAAATATAACGGCATGCAGATTCAGAAGTTTAAAAGTCGTATTTATTTACTACTTCATTACACTTTTTAAGCCATAATTTATTTGTAATCTCAAAATTTCTTACTTATGTAATATTAATTGTCGGTCTGGAAACTCCTTAAATAGCACTATTTTTCAACTTAAAATCAAAAATTTCCCGGGCAAGACCTTGGATCCCGCTTTTGGCTTCAGTATAAAACATTATTTGTAAACTCAACTTACCGGTGTTTATAATTGTTAAGGAAGAAGTGTTATCAAATTATTTCCAATCCACCAATGGTAGGGTACCTACAGATTTTTAGGAAACATGCAAATATGTATTGATGTTACCACAGTTGCTAAAGAAACAATACTCAACATTTACCCTCTTTACAAGCTATAAAGTATGCTAAGTGTTTCATACCGTGTATGCGTTATTTTACAGTGTGTAAAAGCCAGGGGTGGATTAATTACGAACATTTTTATGGCGCTATTTAGATCGAAGAGGAACGATAAACTACGATAACAAACTATTCTAATAGAAAATCAAGTATAAGAAAAACTCACTTAAATCCGTCTTGCACGTGATATAAATGTTAGGAGATACCGCTCGTTAAAGTATACCAAATGCGCAGGACTGATTACAATTAGACCACGTTACTGCTGATAGATTATAGGATAATCGTTAATATTAGATCTGAACAGAGCTATAAAAGGTGTTAGTAACCGAGAACCAGGCAGCACAAGCGGATCAAAAAAATTGAATTGGCCATGGCCTGTCTCAACCAATTTGGCTCCTACTAACCCCTCCCCCTTTTTTTATACACAGTTCAAATGGTTGTACTCTCACAAGGAAAATCCTTGGAAAACCAATAAACCGAAGAAATTTCTTGTACGACTACAAAAGTTGTTCTTGTAAAAATACAAAGCATAATGTTCGTCAATTAAAAAAAAAAAAAAAAAAAAAAAAAACATTGCACTTTATTTTGTTATTACAAGAAGAAAATCGAAACACTAAATATTTTTTCCATTCTGATTATGAAAATCAACTTATTTATTAAATTAACATAAAGAAAATTTTATGTGTCGTAGAAGCTCTAGGATTCGAACCTGCATCCTTCCGCTAGGTTATCGCATAGGCCTACCTAACCCCTATGTCACCTTCACTTAGCCTGCATACTGTTTACTGGTTTGTATGTACTTAATTCTGTTGTACGGGTTAGTAAATATAACTTTTTTTTATTTTTTAGCATGTAAATAATATTATTCTTCACTTTATTCCAGCAAAATGCATACCAGAGGAGGTGATTCATGCATAACAATATATTATCCGACAAGCCAGTGATTTTGGTATACTACAAAGTATTCCTAAGTTATTTACAAAGAAAATCCTTGTAACTTATCAAAAACAAATGTATTTAGCAGAAAATTTGTAACTTTACAAAGGCTCCTAATAGTGTAGGGAAATTCTTTGTAAGTTTTATAAATGTATAGTATGTATCCTATTTATATAGGATATATATATAGGATATATATATATATATATATATATATATATATATATATAAAGGCCTATAGGTACCGTGACTGTTGGGAGTAGCTACTTTGTATACATTGTCTTGGCGTGATGGGATGCAAAAGACAGTCCAGAATATAGGTACACGAGATTTTGATAAAAATCGTTTAATGGGAAATGTTGAAAAACGAAGAAAAATGACTGTAGAGTGCGTGGTAGATAAATAGGCCTAAAGGGTGAAAACATTTATTAATTTCTACGCTTTTTTCGAATCGAATATGGATAAAATGTTCAATTACAATCCTAAATAATGGGATTTGCCAACATTTTAAGTAAATATTTATCCAGAATTACTAATTCGTTACGCGTGATCTCTTGCGCCGCAGTTAAATGCACGAGGTTCCGGCGTCAGAGATTGTGCTTCAGAAGTTCGTAACACTGGAAACAATTTAAAATAATTGTCTAGGATTGCTGTTGTTTAATTTCCGGAAATTGGCTTCAAGAAACCAACAGTTATAAATTAATTGCTTTTAGCGTTGAGTTATGTAACACGTCCTCTGGAAGGCAAAACGACTTTGGGATACTTTAGGCGGAATGGCTTTAGGAAAAATGACTTCTAAGCGGAAACCTTTTTATTTTGCAAATGGACGGACCGCATAGCTAATGAACCATAAGCCAGGAACTCAGGCAAAACAGCTGTGGAGCAGAGAACGTGGTACCGGCAGAGCGGTGTTCACAACTGAAAGGCTAGTGCAGTAGGACAGTGGCTTATCTCGGCGATGAAGGAGGCCACAGATAGATGTGGTAGTTGATTGGACGAGTGGAAACTTCAAAGGCCTCGTGTAACAGGCGGCTAATACATACAAATGAGTGCAGCGAGCCAAGAGCTTACCCCCACCCCCTCACACTCCAGCCAACCCACAACAACCCTTGCACATGGCTCGCCAGGCACGACGGAAGGGAAAAAAAGGAATGACCGAGCTAGCGCGCGTCCAAACGAAGGGAAAAAGAAGATAATACTTAAACGGTTCAGATTCGTATCTCCGGGATAATACAGTCCCGAGTAAGATCATAAAACCCTCGCAGTGCCAGAACCTTCTTTAATGCGGCCTGACGAATCATGTCCCGACGTATTCCAGTCATGCTGCGAGGTGGCCGGAAAAAAAAAAACATATTCCCAACGATTATTTTTTACAGTTTTCATTTTGTTTTTTTTTTTATCTCTCTTTCTCTCTCCCTCCGTCTTTGCATCGGACAACAAAAAAATATGTTTTTGTGCCCTCCTTTTTCACTCGAATAACGCTTTCCAATCATCCGGCGGATCTGCGCTCAGAAAGAAAACACGTTTGTCGGTTGTTTTTGAACTTCTGTCACGATTAAAAAGCCTTTTTTCCCTTCTCTTCTCCTCCTGAAGCGGGTTACTTTCTCTCTCTCTCTCTCTCTCTCTCTCTCTCTCTCTCTCTTTGTGTAGCTGGTCCTGTATGATCAGAAAATCTAAGCTTCTCCTCAACCCATTATACCGACCCTTCTCTCAGTTCAAGTCTTCCCATTATTGGCTGCGGGAGGGGAAGAAATAATAACAAAAAAGAATCGGGCTATAGAGCAAAATAAAACAAAGGACTTAAACAACTGGTTAAAAGGAGAGGCGAGTTTCCTTTTTCCTTTCTCCTTTTTTATTCACTTCCCCTCTGCTCCGGGTTTCTTCTTATTGCGAAGGGATTGAAGCTCATTTACATGAGTAGGCGTGGCCTGCGCGGCGAGGGGCGGGGCCTGGCCCGGTGATTGGCAGTCACGCTCCTGCTGTGCTAGAGGGGGGAGGGGGGAGCGAGGCAATTTATTATTTCTCAGTCCGAGCACAAGGAGAGAGAACCACCACTTGTGTTGGCTGTAGGGCGGCGTCTTGGAGATGCTAATCAGCATAGTTGATGCGGTGTCACAGGCCTATTACACCGCTCATATTTAAAACAATATAAATAGTTTGGTCGGCCCAGAGTGTACGTATTTCTTTTGTCCGGAGTCAGGCCCCCGCGGGCAATTGTTACGTCGCTGGAGTGTTGAACATGCCTGGGCGAGGCGTGCACGTTGAAAGCTCGCTGTTGCCAGCCCTCACTATACAATAAAAAATATATGTCTACGTGTACGTGATAATAAAAACACATGGCTTCGATTATAAGCGTCCCCGCATATATTACCATGTGTTACCATCTCCGCGCCGTTGCTTCGGTTTTATCATTCCACAACGACTTAGCCTACATCCACTTATATCTACTCAACCGCTTTTTTTTTTTGCGTATCACTACTCGCATATAATTCTCGCGAAACCAACCAGATATATTTTTTATCCGCCAACACATCGACACCTGCTTTGTGCTTGTAACTGAGTCTTCTAATCTTGAGCTACGGGACCTTATTGATAGCTACACTGTAAAAAAACTACCTAACTTATTAACACATATATAGTATTGAACTCTTGCCATAATTCACATTTTACAGACAGCAAATATTGAGCACTGTTACTGTAAAATTTTGGTAATATGAGTATGCATTTGACAGTTTCCTAAATATAAACATAACCACTACCATTGTTATGCGGGGAACAATTCTGTCATATATACTTCTCTCACACATAAGAATGGTAAGTTTACAAATTATTTTTATAGTGAAATTTCAATAAATGCAACTCAATATGTCGAAAATAAGTAGGCATAGCATATGTGTATTGCATACACTAAATTAAAAAAAATACAAGAAATTTCCTTGCAATTTTAAAAACGTTTGTAAAGGTACAATATTTTTTCCGCGTATAATTAGTTGGCTGTAAAGTTATGACGATTTTCCTTCTGAAAAGAATTAAGGAAACTTTCTCTACAAAATCATGAGTTTGTTCGGATATTATTTAGTCAGGGCCAACATAAATCACATCTTCCGACATGCATTTTGCAAGAGTAAAGTGGCTAGGTCTGTTCACAGTAACTCTGTGCTAAAAATAACAAATAAATAAATAAACTGCGCATTTTAGGGCCTTAGCAAAAACAATAAACAGCACGTAAGTCGAGGTAATCTAGGACTAATGTGCGCCGTAACAGTGTGGAAGGTTGTGGGTTCGTATCCTAGACTTTCTATTACAGTACAACATTATTCTCAAAATAAATACAGGTTCAAACTACTTCTTTAACAGTTATTTTTAATTAGATCAAGATAAATTAAGATAAAATCATTATTTCGGTTTTTTGTGTTGCAATTATAAATACTATGCCATAAACTACCTTGTAACTTAGCAAACATATAGGCCTACACTGTATTTTACAAGAAAAAAATCCTTTGTAGCTAACTTATACGAGGAATTCCTATTGTAATTACTTTCCAAGAATGTTAATTGTAAAAGAACAATTTTTTTTAGTAAGTGAATGTTATGTGAGTTGAATGTTTACTTTTTTTGTGTAATTACTTCTCAGTTATGTTTTGATGTAATATTTTACTGTGTGGTTATTGTAGGGAACGACAATTTTTATCTTAAGGGGGAAGGGGGCCGTAAAATTTTCAATCTAAAATTGTTAATATTTGTACGAAAAATGGTTTTATAGATAGCCTATAGGCCTACTTACATTCTGAATATTTTTTATAATTGTATGAGACATAGTTTTGTAGATATACCTATATTGTGAATATTTTTATAGTTGTACAATGTATGGTTTGTTGGATATACATGAAGCCTATTGTGAATACATATTTCTTGTAATGAAAAGTTTTTGGTTTTTGCTTTAATAGGGTTTTTAAAACTGCCGAATTTTCATAAAACGGTTTTTATGAGAAAAACCACCTGATTTAACGAACTTAAGTTAAATAATTTACACTGAACAATGACGTTTTAGCGTACAGTATCTCCCATATAAAAACCCAAACATAATTATATATTTTTTGTTTAAAAATTTAGAAATTTATAGTTAGAATTGAAAAAAAAGAATATTTATTTTAAATACAAAAATATTAATTTCCTGTTTCTACACAGTAGACCTTGTACACACAACGTTGTTATCCAGTGTAGATTATTCCAGTTCGGTAAAGTCAGCTGGTTTTCCTTTAAACAAAAACTGTTGTATGCAAATTTAGACTTTGACAAACCATTATTTTACACGAACTATGGATTCTAAGAATCTTTACTACAGTGAAAGACAGCCACAATTTATGTCTACAAATCAACCCATACTCATAGAAATAAAAATGAATTTAAAACATTAAGAATAGTTTGTCAAGGACTCCCTTAAAGACGTCCTCGGAGAACAATGAGACATTATTCGTAACTTATGTGACATTCAGATGTGTAATGCTAGATGACCTAGGTAGCGGCATTTGTTGGGCAACTTTGTGTGGAGCAAGAGGTCCTGTGTTCAAACACCGTGTGCTGTAAGAAAGGAATGTTATTTCCTTTTGTCTAGTATGAGGCACTTGTATTTCAGAGGCTTTCATAGTAACGAACTCCTCAATTTGTCTAAACAAGTCGAACACATGAGAACAAGGTGGGTAAGCCTACAACTCTTAGAAGGAAAACGAACATGCACTATTAAAGTTGTTTTTTAAATTTGGCAAGAAAAATCTGAAAACCCATTTGCCAAATAATTTCGTTGTAAATCTACAAAGGCTCTTCTTGTTAATCTACAAAGTTTGGTTTTGTAAAATCAAAACCTTGTCGTGTTGTTATAAGTTATTGTATTTTTACAAGGAAAAAAACATTTATAGTTAAATACAAAGTTTCTGTCGCAACTGAGTTTCCAAGAATTTCTCTTGTGAAAGAACACATTTTGTAGGCTGCTATTATATAGAGGTAGGAAGTTGGAAATTATTTATTTAAGAAGTTGTATTTTGTCAAAAATAACTACGTTATCATACCATCCGCCTACGACAGACGAGGTCCGGTATCGACTCCCGACGGGTTAACGACCGATGTTAACATTTGTAAGAATTTACAGACTTGATAGTTTACAAGTGGCTTATCTCGGAGTACTGCGCTCTATCATTACTTTCTTCTGTAACTAGTCAGATGTGTTGTACATTTACCCCAGGCATGTAAATTAACGATGTTCAACATCTGCATATCTGCAGGCTCGAGTTACGGTACATATCATGTAGTTTTTCTGTATAGGTTTTTTGTTGGTAACATCCATCATCGTCTAGACAGTTGATTTTAACCGTCATTATCAGAACGATGTCTTATTTTAGGTCATGCTCTCATGTTCCTTGCGTTATTTTGTAATAATTATTTTCTTAATCTTAAACGACAACAGATAGACAAATACCTGTTCGGCAGTTTTGTTCAAAAATGTTTTTGCCATGTTAGCTAATTTTGAAAGACTAGAAATTATGCGGTTTTGACTAAAACTGCAATTAACCAGAAATTTGTTAATTGCATAATATATATAACTATAGTGCCCACTGTCTTGGAAACATAGTATAGTTGCAGGTACAATACTTGTGTTAACATAGGGACAACAAAACAGTTTGGTTGTTGGTACTACTCAGGACAGTTCCTTCAACAATCTGTTCTGTAGAAGTTACCAAGAGCCTTGTTGCTTTTACAAACCAAATTGTTATTTCTACAGAACAGAATGTTGTAGGAACTGTTCAAAGTTGTACCGCCAACCAAACAATTTTGTTGTCCCTATTCTAACACAAGTATGGTACCTACAACTATACTTTTTTTTCAGTGTATCTTGGAAGAATCAGTCAAACTAGAGGAGAGTATTTTAAACAAAACTGCCAAACTGATATTTGATATTTGCTCTTGTTTAAGCTCAAAAAAATTATATTTCTAAAAAAAAAAAAAGTTTAAACACGAGAGCATGGCCTTGTATTGTACAGCTCCAGTTCTCTAACAAGCTATTCGCCTATTATTAGAGTTCCGAGTTCCTGGCAGCGTGTCTATGTTCAGACACGTCTCTCACTACACAGCACCAATCACAGCAAGGATATTACAACAACATACATCTGTGATATGACAGTCCAACCACAAGACAACACGAGTCAAAACATATAATCACTCACCATATAGTACAGCTGCAGATGTGCACATAGGGCATTGAAACCAAACGGCGTGAAAAATTTTTCTCCACTAACATGTTGTTCTATCTTTTAATCCAGGTCATGTATACATTAACACGTTTTTCAATACCGTCTGTCATAAATATTACAAACGACACTTTTTAATAGGACATGTTTCAAAATAAATTCTTCGAAATTAAATACAAAATATAATAGTTCTTTTACAGTATACAATGCCAAAACACTACTTTTGCGTTTAGAAATAATAGTTTTAAGTTTATAGAAATGTTGTTTTGTATTACTACAATTATTATTATTTTTTTTAAATATATTCTGTCTTTAATTTTCCAGAGCAAGGTAATTTTCATTTATAGCAAGGATTCCTCGCCAATGTTTCCTGTTCTCTTCTTCAAAAATTGTTATGTTTTGGTAACCTATGCAGTAAAAAAAATTTTTGTACTTTTACAAAAAAAAATATTTTGGAAACTTATAACTTTTTTGTAAGTTAGCAAAAAATGTTGTTACCTGAACAGGAAATGCTTGTAAACGTACACATATGTAAACATAAAAATATAAGTTATATTATATATTTGCAAACACTCCTGTATATTAACAAAAAATAATTGTGCTCTGACACATAAATTCTCATACATTTTACGATAATTGTTTAAAGTGTCACAAAAAAATTTTGGCAACCTGTTCCCAAGCCATTTTTTTATTAAAGTGTAAAACGTTTCGAAAAACGTGACAGGTCGTCAGAGATTATTTTGTTTCATGCACATCAAACACTCTCCTAATAAAAACACATCCATCTAGTCCTCACAGATATTTGGAATATTTAGACGACTTTAATTACATTCATTTTGCAGTGGCTAGACTGATAAATATACAGACGTAAGTTTACAAGAATTTTCTTGTAAGTGTACAATTTTTTACTGTGTGATTATACAAATAAAATCGCAATCTTAATTCAGTTTTGCTGCTGAATATCCAATTACTTTTAACAATTGTACATTTTCTCTTCATCTGAATAATTTGTTGCCATAGCAACACTCCGGAGACTTTGCGAATGTAAATTAGGTTTCTGATTTTTTTTTAATATAGTTTTACTGTAAGCGACCGATTGGTTAACTTCCTAAACGATTACGTAAGTTTATTAAAAATAATTTTCTCTTGGACATTTTTTCAGACACAATAAACAAGTATGGTTTGTTGTAATTCAGCACCGCACTAATGCACAAACATTCAATTGCTTTCTAGAATTTATAATTGTTTTGTTTGTACAGAATTAATTCAGCTCCGGGACCCATTCATGTATGAAATGTCTCATCCTACTAAAAAGCCGGACATTTTTGAGGATCAAGAAAATTCCGGCCGGACCCAAAAATATCCATTAAAAAAGGAGGACATGTCTTTCGTTTGCCAGACGTCTGGTAAACTTAGCTGCGGGAAACAATTTAAGTCCGTGGTCTTTCATTTATTTCAAACAATTACAAATAACTCGAATATTTTTAACCAAATGCTTTGAAAAAATTTGAGACTGTGTACAATCATACGATACACAATTTCGTCACAGCGTTTTTTTTTAATAACGTACTGTTTGCTAGCAAAACATATTTTTCTTCAATTTGGCTTATTTTCACAACAAAATACGTAATATTTCAGGGGCAAAAATCTAAAAATCCATTTAGTATATTGCAACAGAAAAATTTAGATACAAACAATGATATATTAGTGTTAAAACTGTAAGATTGAATTTTTATACATGTGTTAATTTGCATTTTAAAAAATTTCGAAACCACTGCAAAACTAAAGAGCGAGGCCTTAAGGGCTTGTTCCCGAGTTATTTTTTCAGACTGGTGCCAATAACTCAAATATTTTTTAACCAGAAATTTTTAAAAAATTTGAGTTAATGTGCAATCACACGATGCACAATACTGTGGACACGTTTGTTAAAATAATGTACCATTCGCCAACAAAAAAATAATTTCCGTTTTTGCTTATTTTCACGACGAAAAACGTGGTACTTTGGTTAATGAAATCTAAAAAACCGTTCAGTATAATTCTACAAAAAAATTCAGCTACAAATTATAACATATACGTGTCAAAACTGTGCAGCGAAATTTTGATATGAGTATTAGGTAGGAATAAAAATAAATATTTTCTAATTCACTGCACAACTCCGTAACAAGGTCAACGCACGCGCTGGGTTAGTCACTTGGACGCCCCATTGTACATTTCCCACTCGTAATGTTCATTGTTGGCCTTGTGCCGTTTTAGCAGCTCACATCATCGTACCGGGCGAAATCTAGACATGGTGTGTGGTGACCCGCTCTAGGGTGTTTCCGTGAATAAACCGCACATTTAGTTCTATGTATTTCGCGAGTTCTTATATTGCAACAATGGGATCACCTCTCAGCATTAAGAGTGTTCCACAGTGTGCGACAATGAACCACCCGCATGCTGGGACGACACACAGCACTGGTTCCACAGTCCAGATACTACTGAAGGGCAGGTGGGTCAGGTTCAGAGGTCATCTGGTCGTCCACACACACCACAACACGTACACGCAGAGTAGGACACATTCCCTGTATTCCTGAATATACCCTGGCCTGTCCACCACCCCCGTTACGTGGCCTGCCGTGTGGTAAAATTAAAAACATTTTTTATAGTCAAACAGTGTAAAAAGTATTTCCCGGGCATTCATTTCTTTTCAAATTTTAATAAAGTTTTTAAACAACATGATTTCTACAGTATTCTACCCTAGTATTGTTTTCTCAGGACAATTTGTGTTTTTCTTCATATTTACAGAACACATTTAGAACCCTCAGTTCAAAAGGAAAAACTCCGCATTTTATCAACTAAATATTTGTAAAAAAATATATGTATACATTTTCCTTTAGCAGTAAAAAATTATAGTATTAATTTTTATTACTTAGTTTATCTGGCTCAACGATGTGTGTCAAATAGCTGTTTATTATTTAGTAGTAAATTTTTAAAATATTTCTTCAAGTGTTCCTTCAGTGTTTTAAAATGGTGTTCTTTCAAGTCGAGCAATATGGTTGAATTTCTGTTCGTATAACTAGACAATAGTTTCGGCCAACGTTTTAAACAAAATAGTTTCCAGTGTTACAAACTTCTGAGGCACAATCTCTGACGCCGGAACCTCGTGCATTTAACTGCGGCGCAAGAGATCATGCGTAACGCATTAGTAATTCTGGATAAATATTAACTTATAAAATTGGAAAATACCATTATCTAGGATTACATCGAGTATTTTATCCATATTGGCTTCGAAAAAAAAAGCGCAGAAATCAATTTATGTTTTCAGCGACTATTTATGTACTATAAGAGCACCGGAACAAACTAGTGCATGAAATATTTTCATAAAAAATAAGTCCTCCTATACATAACTATTCAGATAATTCATACGCTGTGAAACACGTGAAAAGTGGGGGATATTTCCCCTTAGTTTAATTTGTCATTTCCATTAATTGTATCATAATAAATAGACACAATTTTTAAAGTGAAAATTAATGCAAGTAACTGCTCAGTCAGAAGACGAAGTTCAAAATATCATTCTTCGCCAACAGTCAGGTGTTCTAATTATTACGTCATAAGCCCTCGAGAGATATAAAAAGCGGCAGATGGCAAACTGAATAAGCCCTAATAACGTAGTGCGACTGCAGTGGAGAATATAACCAATCATTTATTGCAAATAAGTGGTTCAGTGGCCGGATGATTTTAGTCAACCATTCTGAATTTCACGCCCTTTTAATTTAACGAGATACTATTAGGATGCAATTTTTTTAAATTTTGAGCTGATAGTCTGAAAGGTTTTTTTTCCTCTTTCAAGAATTGACTATGCATAAGCAACTTAGAAACGCAGACACTTATATACATGCAGCTACGTATTATTGCGTACGTCAGTAAATTTGTTAAATGTTTTCCTCGTAAGCTACTGTAAAAAATCTGAGCGTGGAAAGTGTGATTCGAAGAGTATTTTATCTAAAAAAAAAGTTCTCTAGAGTTCTACGAATGGTTTGGACCTCTAGTTCCAAGGAAAATGTATTTATGCAACGGTGTTTTGGTTAATTAATAGAGCGTCAATTTTACTGTTGTTACGGAAGATGCAGGTGTATAAATGAAGTATTTAGTTATTGAACAAAATAAACTAATCATAACTGTGTGTCGTGCAATTATGTACAGTAAGACAAACACGAAACTAAATGCTGTAAAAACAAGTAGCTTGGAAGGTTACAACTATTTTGGCCACGTAGTTGCCTTAAGGGCAAGCGAGGTTAAAATCGGAAAACACTTAACGGCCATTCGGTAAGTATTCTATTTTGATTACTTTTCGGCTTCTCAGTTTTAGGTTTTACAATGACATCCAAAATCACTCCTGGCGAACTACAGGCCACGGCCGATTCTTGTAATTTTACTGATCAAGTCAAGCCACACGTGTGTTGCGCTCGCTCAGGCAGTGTAACCAACAGAGGAAAGAATCTCGAACCAATACAAACTCAGCAAAAAAAAAAGTGAAATTAGGTGGTTAGCAAATATAGACATTTTTTCTGTAGTTATCATGGGAAATCTGATAATGAAACAAATCATAATATTGCTATCAATTTATTTTTTTTCTGGAGCTCTATGGTTTGTATTATATTTTTTTTTTTTTTTCGTGTTTAGACCTAAGTGAGAATTTTGAAGCCGTAGGTATTCCTTTCCATCCAACCAAATTCAGTGTTTCTACCATTTGTTAATCTATTCAGTGACTAATTAATTTTGTGAGGTCGAGTGTTTCAAACGTGAACAAAGTTAATGTATTTTGTATCCTACTAGCTGCTTCTCATATTTAGCAACCAAACATTAGAAACTATCTCGTTAAGTTGAGAAACAGCTGAGTTGCAACATTTTCTGCGATACTATTAAGGGGGTCGCCTATCACGCGCTTCAAATGAGTTGCAGTGTGTTCGTGAACATGTTTTCTGACGAAACTACTTCACGTGTGCCAACTGTACATGTGTACGGCAAGAAAACACACTTCAGACAAGGACACAGTATCATTTTTCAAGTCCCATGCTAATTAAAAAAACACTGTTTCGAAGCCCTCCAACTATAAAACGGTCTTTTCAGACTGCCGTACTTCAAAATGTGTTAACTGGATGTGTGTGAAACTCAGATGGAATCATGCACTGAACTTAGGTACAGGCTTTCCAGGAATAAAATGACATGGTCACTGGTTAAACTGTCATAATAAACATGGATCGGCGGGGATCAGGCACACTAGTTCTGTATTGAGTCATGGCGATGCTACATTTGATGCGCGCTTCAATGTCGCCCTTATAGCTCCATCACTGCCGAGCCTCTAACACGTGATTGTCATTTTACGTGTTGCTATATTTGTATTTGTAACTGCACATTGTCTGTGATAGGTCTAGATAGCTCGTCTATAGGTTGTTCACGGCAAACAGAGAACTTTTGAAGACTGCCTTGCCAATAAGCTCAATAAAAAAGAAAACATTTAATTGTGTGGTGAGACAAAGAAGTAATTTGTACATACGCCATTGTAGCAAATGGTGTGTCACAGAATACCAGAGAATACACACAAACCAACAGATAAGTAAACAAACAAATGTACTTTGTTTGCAACTAGCAAACACAGGTAAACACATACAATTCCACAAAGAATTCAGTCAGTGAGTTACAAGAAAATAAATTAACTCATTTCTATACATTCGCTTTCCTCAAGATGTCTGTGTTTCAGTTGCGTCGTCAACATCCAGCTTTTTGTCGTTCGTTTAGCTTTGTCTTCTTGTTGTTGTAATTATTATTTTTTGTATGATGTTTCGAAATTACCATCGGAATTCCTTCTGTCGAATAATCTGAGTTATACATTTATTTTTCCTTCGTATTATTTTTTGGTGCCTGGGTGCTTGTTTTGTTTGGTAACTGATTATCGGTATTTCATAAATTTGTCAGGTTATTTTCCACAATTTTTCGGGAAAATTTCCTTCTGCTAAGTTCCTTGTGTATATTGTCTGCATAGCCTACATGTGCAGTAATAATGCCTTACGTTACAAACTAATTTTATATTAAATGCATTTCCGGTGTACATGTCGACATTTGCAAAAATTGTGTATTTCACAAATGCAAGAATTATTTTTATTCATCCATGGTTTCCTGTTGTGTGCAATCTGGTATGTAAACCCATTTTAGGTTAACCGCGTCTCCGTACAATTTAAAAATTCTACTTCCACAAATAAATGATAATCCTTAGATAGGCATGTACTGTTACAGTCATTTCGGGTAACTTTGTATCATTTTGGGGTAACTTTGTACCTGACATTTAATTTTATGTAATAACATTGTGGTATTCAATCACTATGCAAACTTCAAGATTAACAAATTAATTCATGTAGTACACAGCTGTATTTTTAAATTCTGAAATACTTTATTTGAATTTAAACTATGCTGGCGGTACAAAGTTGCCCTGATCGGTAGAAAGTTACCCCAAATGACTGTACCAAAATTTGTATGTGTAACTAGAAAGTTTGTTTTGAAAAAGTATGAATTGATAACATAACATGGATTTGTTTAGTATTTTTTCTTGCACACAGAATGTAAAAAGTGTAATTTATTTTGTTTATTTTAACGTGATACTGAAAATAAACTTATATGTACAATAACGGTTAATAATAACTATAAATCTGGCAAAAACACCGATTGTATGAATTTAACTATCAAAACACAATCAACTTATAACAATATTTTGGAATATTTTATGTAACGTTCTTTTGTCCACGCAATAACTTAACTTAATCTATATTCATCACTGTCTGACATGTGGTTGTCTACATTATTTCCAGACAAACCCTCAAGGAAATTATAGAACTATTACAAGAGTCTGTAAATGTTCAAACTATATATTTGTAAATTTAAAAAAATAAGAAATGTACAGTGTAACGAAAGCATCGTGCCTGCAAGATCTAAGGTTGAACTGGCTCGGTTGTGTAATAGTTACACGCGACGGTAGCTACGGAGATAATCTAAACAAGATTCAAGGCCATGTGCTCGAATACAATGCCTCGTTTAACGGCTTGTTACCGCGAACAAACAAACAAAGGTAGACAGACGCCCTTGTTGTTTTGGTAGACCTGCATTAACGACTTTCTGAGCGGTGTTCCAGAGCTGACTAGTGGAAGTGATGTTCTGACAATTCCTGAAACATGTAGATTGTTTGGCTATGAATCCACTACATAGAACTTGAACCGTTAGACATATACAGTCATGAAAATAATACTAGACGTTAAAATTTGTGCGAGATTAAACACCACAAAATAAAATGATATTACGTAACATGTTTCCATTAAATGTAGGAATTTATTTATACGAAAACTTTTAAACTAAATATACAAACGGACTGCGATATGACAATGAACTATCATTCGCTAACACGTTAGTAGACTTCACTGGGTACACTGATTTACTTTCTCCATCATCATAACACTGGTAATTTTATAACAACCAATTATTTTACTAGCAAATTCCTTGCACCTTCACAAGAGTTTTTAAAACATTATAAAAATACTATGTAAATTGCACAAAACTTTTGTAGATTTTCTTATCTACAGTATAAAAAAAATCCACCGATGTATATAGAAAACCTGCATTACAGTTTATTGACATGCATGATGTTAAATTTTTTTGCACACTATATGCCTATATGCTGATACAAAAGTACTTCTTACAAAATAAAAAACCGAATATTCTACGTGATGTGAAATTTATCAAAATGAAATAAAGTAAATAATTTACTTGCATAATATTTTTACACGGCAGTTAATTTATTCTCATGCTTTTAACTAAAGTAAAGCTCTCAGAATATTGGTGAACTAATCTTTCATCAATGACTGTCCTGAGTTAACTCTTTTATTAATAACATGATTTGAAATATAATAATAACGGTCAAAGGCCAGCAATAGAAACCTTCAAGTACGACACTTCTTATGAGTAATGCTAATTGCCTGCAGTTGGCAAAACTGAAGTTGCCATTGTTTGCATTGTGCTTGTGACATTTGCAGTTACAGACTTACATCTGTGCTTCTGTTGGATACCTTACTAAAAGGAAATACTACGTACTTTTAAGAGCGAAAATGTGTAAGTTAAGGAGTTGTCGTTTTCACGTTAATGATAATGAAACAGAGCGTAGGAAGATTTGTGCAATAAAAAGGTCATGCGCTGACAACAAAATATTTTGTAAATATGTACCTCATCAGTTTTTTTTGTAGTGGTTACAGTGTTTTGTAAACAATTTAAAATTTAAGTATGAGCAGAAAAAATATTTGTAGTCGCCACACACAGTAAAATAATCTTAATTTGCATAAGGAAAAAGGTACAGTAGTTCTTCAAAAATGTATTTCGTGACAGTATTCGTGTAATTGTAGTAAAGAAAGTTTTCAAATCATACTTCCGCTTGCTTTCAAAGCTTCAGCTAATTTTACCGTAAAGCTTATAGGTGAGCTGTTTTCATGACATTACTACTTGTCATTATCGTATAGTTTAAAAGAATTAGTTCTTAGATAAATCAGTTACATTGTATCTAAACTTCCTTCTAGCCCAACAAAACTGGTACTCTGAAAACAAAGTGTGTTTGCACTTGTAAGTATGTAACAATATCTGGTTGCAGTGTTTGTGACGGTCGACGAACCAACGAGGGCGACACTTGTGAGCGAGGACGTGATTGGTCGTGAAGAAACCTGCCAGTGAGGTGTCGACACACGGCAACTGAGAGATATGCTCAACTGAAGAGTGAACAACCGGCAGTGTCAATGACGAACTGGTGTTTAGACGGAGGAGCGTTAATTTTTTTTTACCTCTTAATTATTAGAGACATGCAAAATTCGCGTTATCACTTCATAACAGACTAAACTTCACTTTACTACACATAACAGAGAATAATCTGCGATTTAATTGGCCACAAACTTTCATGAGTTGTCATTGACGTGTGCTACATTTGTACAGAGATTGGCCTCTCTACCGTGTAAGCTTTCTCCGCGCCAAGTCACGACAATATCGGCCAACGGGAAACGTCGAACGAATCTATAGTCACTTGGAGTCTAGTCTGCTGCCAGAAAATAACGCGAATTTTGCATATCTATATTTATTATAAACTCGTTTTCTTCTCTGTCTATTTGTTAGAGTTCCGGATTAAAATATTAGACGATAAAAAGTTTACTGTACAAATAAAATTTCGGAAAATATATGTGTAGGAAATTATTATAAAATTCCTCTAGTTTTCGAAGCAGCAGGTGTCGTTGCATGGATTCTCTGAAGATTATGCAATAAATCAGGAAATCATATGATGTCGTGTAATATAAGGAAGAAAATTAACGTTCATTTAGAGTGTCTTTGGGAAACAATCGAACTGAGATCCCCTCGAACGTCTATCTGTGTTTCAGCTCTGCTCCGACTGCTTGATAAGTGGCGAATTTATTAAGCGAGGAATAGCTAAGTCGTTAATGTATCTGGCATTAGTGCTCTGAATGTCGCTGCTAAGGTAGTTATGAAACAATAAATCAAACTATTTCAAACGTATTCAATGGTCTAAATATTAAGTTAGCTCTATGTTTACAAGATACCTTGGATTGAACTTTGAATAACTGTGAATGTGTTTCGACCCATATCGAATTTTTGCACCATGTCGACGTCAGGCATGGCCGTCTTTAGTAGAAGGCCGGAGTCTTGAATGTGGCAACGCTGCATCGGAGGCCTGCTGCCGGTCGCTCATTGGCTGCCCTAGTCAGTGTAGACGTGTACACGCCACTAAAGCTGCATCTATACACGTTGCAGAGACTAAGGCAGTCAAGAAGTGACAAGCAGCAGGCCCCCGATACAGCGTTGCCACATTCAAAGACTCTGGCCTTCTACTAAAGACGATCATGCGTCAGGCCGGGTTTTCAGTTGCCCAATTGTTTATCTCGAAATGCACTTAACGGCACGGCAGTGAGATGCGCTTGTGTAACGTCAGTTGGCAGTGTTGTGTGCTTCTGTATAGGTGCTGTTCTCTGTGCTGAGCGGGGACAATGTCCCGTGCCATGGTCGCTCGTGCGAGGCGGGCTGGTGACCACACTGGCAGCTCTGAGCGCGGTCGTGGGAATGAACTGAGTGCTCTGCTAACACCAGGCCCGACATTACCAACAACACGTGCTACCCAGACACACTCAACTTGAATGCTGCTCTGCCGCTTAGCCAGCCCTAAAATCCGCACACTGAACTGTTTTTCTTGTAATTATGGAACCCTTGTTTCTGTGAAAATAATTTTACTCCATTTGTTTCAATGCCTTACATACGCATCGCAGCTCTATACTTTACAGTTATTTGCAGCAAGACAATTGAGACTCAAAACATCCATTCACTGACCATGAAGCATAATTGCATAGTATGCATATTATGTGAACGTAAGGCATTGAGACTAATTGATGCAAAACTCTTTTCGCCATAAAGTCGTAGGTCTAGTGGTTGGATATTTTAACTCTCACACGTCTTAGGGTTTGAAGATCAAATCTCAGACGTGTAGGGTCGCAGTGAACTTGTTCTGACTGACACAGAATAATAAGGAACGTCTTTCTACAGAGACAAGCCACCAACAACTATGAAGCAAAGCTGTAGATGAGCACGTAGGTGTCTGTTCTTACAACTTTAGTACATTTTCATAGTTCTTTCTTCACTTACTTCTAAACCGGATTCTGCGCATAATTTTCACACATAACTTAGGACAGGAAAATTAAAACACATGCTTTACGAAACTATAACTTGTAAAATAATGAAATTTGCTGGCGTAAATTTCGCGACCATACTGATTACCAGTGGTTACCCGACTATGAAGCTGTTTCAAATATTTAAATCACTTAATATTCCCTGATTACCGGGAAATTGATAATTTGCGGTTTCTTTCAGACTCACTCTGCACTTCAGATATCTATAAGTTCCTGTTATCTTTCGCTATTGATCCGGACCCTTGATATTTGTGGAAAGTTTTGTGCGCCAACTTGTTTAATTGCCTCACGTCCGCTTATGAACTACTGCTTAATTGTTATTGGCTGTGTGTCTTTATGGAAAGACGTCTCTCATTTGACTACACCAATCAGTATAAGACTGCTGCGATACAACACGGCTGTGGTTTGTAGTAAATCAAGACACGTTGCAGTTGAAAATAGCCAATCACTAGAGTTGGTGAAATTCCGCGAATTCAATGACCTGCATGTTAGAATAAAATATCCAATGCATACTGCAGTCCCAACCATTTGTCCACTAGCTGCTACTCGGTGGAGTAGCACACAATTAACGAATAGACGGGGCTTGAGTGTGCATAGGATATTTGATTATAATATGCCGGTCGTTGAATTCGCGAAATTTCACCATCTCTACCAATCCATACACTGAGAAAAATGATTTGTTGAGTTAACCAAACATTTGTTTGTATATGTGCAACCAACGATGTAGTGTTGATTCAAACAAATATCAAGTTGAACGCCAGATTTAATTAAACAAATAGTGTTGAATTATTGTTTCAACATCTGGTTTAGTTATTTAAACTAAATGAGATTATGAAACAACAAGACTGCTTTGTTGATTTAACAAAAATGGCTGTCAACTAAATATTTGTTTAAAACAACACTACATCGTTGGTTGCACGTATATAAACAAGTGTATAGTTGCATCAACAAATTTTTTCTCTCAGTGTAGAGGTACGTAAATTTCGCAGATACATTCCAGGTCAGGTTCAACGCCAATTATGTATACTTCATTGTCATGTCTGTGACTTGCTGGCGGCTGTTACGATACGTGTTTGACTACTGCAAGCCAGTAGTAAATAAGGAAATAATGCGAAGTGCTATCGCGTGTTACCTGCTTGTACGGTTATAAGCCAATTGATAATCGATTGTGGCCGGTGGGTGTATAGGACTGACAAGTCTAGGCTGCTGCCAGATGAATCTGCGAAATTGACGCACCTCTACCAATCACTGAACAAGTAGCAGAGCTTTAGATGTATGCATGACGTCACTGAATCAAACCGTTAGAAATATGTTCACCGGAAATACGGGGCACTAACAATTGGCTCTGGACTTATGCGGCACCTCAGGTGTGCTCTGAGCCGATACTAAACTATCAACTAAATCAGACCCAGTCATGTGATATCACATTGTCAGCGAGCAGCCAATGGCAGTTGTTGTCTGATCGAGTAAATATATATTCTTGGAAGCTAACCTACAGATAAGTGAACTCGTGAATGTTTCCAGTCTCTAGCAATCACTAAATATTTTGGTTAAAGGCTCGTTCCCGAGTTTTTTATTTATTTATTTTTTTTTCTAGACTGGGGACAGTTACTCAAATATTTTTTAACCAAAAGCTTTGTAAAAATTTGAGTCAATGTGCAGTCACACGATGCACAATACTGTGGATGCGTTTTTAAAAATAATGTACCATTCGTCAGCAAAAAAATAATTTTGCTTCATTTTCGCTTATTTTCACGACAAAAAAGTGGTACTTTGGAGGATGAAATCTAAAAAACCGTTCAGTATAGTTCTACAAAAAAATTCAGCTACAAATTATTAAATATATGTGTCAAAACTGTGGAGCGAAATTTTTATATGAGTATTAGGTAGCAATAAAAAAATTTATTTTCGAAATCATTGCTTAACTCGGTAACACCGCCTTAATATTAGTGATACTGGAACTCTGGGTGTTGTATAAATTACTGCGAAAACACTAATTTGGTCGAGTATGAGAAAAAGATAAGTAAATAATAAAAAAATTCGTTTAAACGTACTTAATTTACCAACGACACTTACCTTTGAGGGCAGCGGAATATTTACTTTTATCGAAATGGGCTCTAATATTTATAGTTACCGCTAACACTTGGTTGTTTGCCAGAAATTTGACAACGTGAATCTCAAACTATTATGTTGCGCTGTGTGATTATTTAAAAATATTACTAAAATATGCAACGAAATGTGAACATCCTTAATCAGAAAAACTTATCATGTAGAAATAATCAGTGCATTACAAGACCGTCTAGTGTATAGTTAGAATTTAAAAAATGATTTATTTTGGCCTCAAACATTAATGTTTAGCCGTACAGACTATACATTTTGATTATTAGTAACACTTAAGTATGCCTATAAAAAGTCAAAGAAATGTTCAAATTGGCTGAAAAAAAAATCGCTTCAGAAGAACTTACTTCTTCGTGACCGGCCAATGTTGAACACCTTCAGTCTTACTGGTATGTAAGATTGTTTTAAATGCACAACATATGACTCTTGTGCTTATTGCCAAATAGCAACGTATTTGTATTGTATTTATTTGTAATTGTGTATTTTCTTGCCATATGTGCAGCAATAGACAATGCATATTTAAATATGCCAAGTGCTATTCTTGTTTAGTTGTATTTTTTCCTCGTCGTCATATTTTATAGTTAATGTAGGCACGTCAGAAAGAGAGAGATGGAGAGCTCAATTATATACCGTGAATGTAATAATTACACTTCTTCATTATGAATATGGTAATGTAAAATTTAAAGTTGACTTTACTCAAATGTCTGTATGTACGAAACAGCGAACACGTATAAAAACTCATTAAAGTAAACTGTGATGAATGAGTTGGATAAGAATGCAAATAGCCCTGCAGTTGGTATCTATCAACCTCCCTGCTCGAAGGAATATGTTTAATTGACCTCCGAGGCTTAATGAAGTTGTGAGCTGCTCAGAGCCTAGCCACTGTGACGCACATATATAAACTTTTCACTAAAAAAACTGGTTTTAAAGGAAAATTAATTCTATCCTGTAAAGCTGAGGAAATTTACTGAGAACTAAGCAAACAAAAAATTTGTGGCGATGGGTTTGTTTGCATAAGTAGTTTTTGGTATTAGATTAATTTTTCTTGTTATTTTTTTATGGTGAGAACATTAAATGAACTGCCTTTCTTTACCAAGATAATAGTGCTATGTTTTATATACTTCGTACAGGTCACTCACAGAACACTATAAAACTGAGTCAGTACAGTTCCAACTGATTCACTGAGCTACAACGTTATTCAAATGCAAATATATTGTTCACACAACATTGACTTGTAGAGAAGTGGATTCAGCAATATGTAAGTTACATTGAAATTCTCATAATGTTTTACTATTTAATTCATACTACTTCTGCGATTCACTTTGTCGTTAATAAGCTATTGTTTCTTTCTATGACAAATAACATGGTTAAATATGACGCATTCTACCTCTTCTTAGTATTCGTGTAAATGCTTACAATCATTTCCAAAAACAGCATAAATTATTATTTGAATTTTTTTTTGAGTGAACTGTATTTTTTTCTCAGGTTTAACTGAATTTTATATGTTTCAGAAATACTTCTACAAATGTGGAAGGTGTATTACTTACACCAAAAACAAGGAAAATGTCCTTATAAAGGTGGGTCCGCAAATTCCTTATTTTTAAAATTATTAATGGAACTTTGGTTCAACGTGCTGCAAGATAACCAGTAGTAGAATTGATGTTTTTAGATAATTGTATTGTTATGAATACAGGTATGCTGATACATTTATTTGTATCCTCTATGGTGGATGTGAGATTATATGACAGGATGTGACAGTGCATGATCCGACCTGTGCATGTATGAGAGGAAGTAAGAGGATGTCATTACTAACAGTTACTGTGAGTTTAAGAAACTTTCACCGTTGCTCATAACAGAAACTCACAGCGAATGTTCGTAATCACATTGTCTTGCTACATCACACATATGCACACGTCGGATTATGCAATGTCGCACACTGTCAAACACTCCCACATCTGCCATAGACGATACAAATGAGGGCATCAGCCTAACTGCATCAGAAACATCATTCATTAAAAAAAACAACATTACTTTTACTACTGGTTACGTTGCAACACATTGAACTAAACTTTCATAACGACTTGTGTGAGTTGCACAGTAGCTCGATTAGCTCCAAGAGCAGTTCTCCTAATCTCAGGGTTTATTTAATCCTTCCGTTCCCCTGGTTGTTGACTCAAATAACGACAGCAATATAAGGTAACATTGCACTCTGCACTTGGTGGAAAGGTCACTATAAACTTACAAACTTTCAAAGGCGGCTCACATAATTATAGATTTAGCCTAAATGTCACCAAGCGATTCCTCACCAAACACGTCACTACATCACTTAATAGGCTGCACATAACACATTCATAAATACACTTGCAATATTCAGACACAGACTTTTACTTCAAACAACATTAGTAATACATTACATTCTCTCTGTTGAAAAAGTATTTAAAAAAAAATGTTCCACGGTTAGGGCGAGTCATTATCTGCATAGCTACAAACCCAATTACATGAAATTGTAAAAAAATGAAAGATAATAAATAGATTTTGTGGAAAAATTCAAAAATAAAAATTATTTACACATTAAACAGGCTGCCTAGTTTAAAAATAATTATTAAAAATGTTAACAAAACTTTATGCTTAACCTTATGACTTTTAACAACTTAAACAAAAGAAATGTAATTATGAGGCAAGGGCTTAAAATTTAATAAATAAATAATGAAAAATAACATAGGCAATTATGAAAATGTAAACTTAAACACTGTAGTCTAAAAGCACTACAGACTTTAAAACAAAAGATTTTTGTACCTATATTTATGTCGTCGTTTTTTTCTTGTTTACAATTAAGGAACCCAACCTCCAAGTTTCTAAATTTTTTTCCCGATTCATCTTTTACTTAGTATGTGTTATTGCCGTTCTTTGGCTTCTGAGAGGTAATTGAGTTTTCTTAATTAATAATATCTATGAAGATCTCTATGAAGTTACATTACATAAAAAATTGCACTGTATCGTAAAGACTTGGTTTAGGTAATTACGATAACAACTAACACACACCATTAATTAACAACAATGAATAAATACTCAAACGTCTCATCTATTTATCATAAGTTCACGGTGGTACATTGTTAAAGGTTTCGGCATACCACACAAAGTGACAATATTTCCACTCTCGAATTAAATATTTCAATTATTATGAATGCTTTCCCTTAGCTTTACTCATGCAATAACAGCATATTGCATTATGTTTAAAATCACATCAATTTATGTTCACTTGGATCTGCCTTTATATTTGTTTTCCCATTTGTGAATTTTACTGTTTCAGTCAGTGAACTTGTTCTACTGGTGCAATCTGTTGTTTTCTATTGAATACGGACAGAACCGTTCCTACAAATTTAATAAGTGGGAAATCATCGTCAGTCAGTAATTTTAGAGTAAATTGAGTACTTTTTATGTCCTTAATACGGTCATTAATCCGCAATAAATATAACTTCCTGTGGTTCTCAGATGTATACAAGTCGCATATCATGAGCAAGTACACCAACAAGTGGCAAGAATATAGAAAGGGTATAAAAGAAAAAATGCAAGGTTTCTTAAAAACTGTTCACACTATCTTCAACAGCCTGTGTTCATGCCTCAGGTTAATGGAGTTCCTAACCAAACTTACACAATATTCAGAAAAGTAACATGAATTTTTAAAATTACATTACTTTGAAACTATATGCCAGAGTAACATTTGAGATAGGTCTACCTACACACATTTTAACTTTTCTCTGGCATTAGCAAGCCTATTTGCTACGAAATAGTTCCCTTGTCTCGTTAACGGTCATCGTGCCAACAAAAACACTGCAGCCAACTGAAAATATTCCCCGACAAAAATTACAACTTTTTCCAAACAAACTTTCATGTCCAAGATAGGTTGTTATTAAAGTTTAATACACACAGGACGCTTTCTGTGACCCGCAGCCCAACTGCATTATTACTGTGTTTACATGAAATATAACTGCATTTTTATATATACTGTCGAAGACTCTAGCGGAACATCCAGCAAAAATTATTGAAATATGCCTAGTTTATTATTTTAATGGGATTTAAACTAACGGCACATTATACGTTACGTCGACATCTAAACTCAAACCCGCCATGATGCAGGGTACTGCCGTTAGAATATTCGTTTATTATTGTTCACCGGGTGTGAGTTTAAAATTTTCCCATAGTTTTTATTTTAATAAAGCGTTTGTGATACAGAAGTACATTTAAAACACGTGTAACTTCATAGACAACAACAGAGTTAAGGGACTGCCTCGGTGGAGGTATTTTGAGCGTCTGAGGTGTAGAAGTGTGGAAGGGATATGGACGTCATAGCACGCACATCAGACCCCGCCATAGTGTGTCTCTAGGCGCAAGTCAATGAACTTGCCACGCAGTCTTCTCGCCTACAATAAGCCTCTATTATACATTCAGACGTGACCCTATCATATTACACTGTATACGCCTATAGCTACCATTCAGAACTTACTGCGCCAATATTTTCATACCGAAAAAGGACTGTAAAGCAAAATTTGGGCCATTTTTCGGCAGCTAGAATATATTATTCTAGCTGAAACGAGTATACACGAGTAACGTTATTTAAATGTATTCCTAAGCTGACGTCACTCATGTACGGTGAATAGTTCTGGAATAATCTTGTAACTGTACAAGTTCTACGCACCCGGCTGACTCTGTGGGTGACACCCTCAAGTTGAAGAGTATTGTCATTCCAGATAAAGTGAGCGCTAACATTTTAACCTTTGAAAAATATCACTAGTCGTTACTGCATATAATTCAACATTAACTATAGTTACCTTAATGCTTGTATGGTTGGCAGCAAAGTTACTCAATAGTTCCGTGCAGTTCCCTAATTAAATACACCGATAATAACACAAAGACAACCGAAGTCGACATACTTGTATATTATACAATTAATATTTTTTTCTTTAACAACATAGGTTCCTACCAACTGCAGTATTTACCTTACTCGCGCAAACATCAAGTGACGTGTCCAGAAATATTAGACGTTTCCCATCGTTTTGTGTTAAACGCGCGGAAAGACACCGATGAGCTGAAAATGTAAAACTTTAGCAGAGCTTTTAGGAAGCTCATTTTATCCTGTACCGCCTATACTAACGGAGCCATCACACGAAACCGAGGAATGGCAATATATACCTACAATTAACTATACATATACATTAAGGCGAAACTTATCAAAACACCATTCAATAAAAAACAATTAGTTGCACCATTTATTTTGAAGTAATTTTCATTTATTACATATGGAATGGCTTATGTGTATTCCACGAACCAGTGCACTTTTTTGACAGATTGTTAATGTCCTTTCAAAAACCAAACGCAGTATATTATTTCCGTAAAACAATCAATTAGTATACTCAATGAGTGAATGTCGGGAAAACGATGTTAACAGCAGATGAAACCTTATAAACCAAATTGTGATGCACAATGGACCACTCGAAACTCTGACACCATAACTGTCAGTATGTGTTGTTTAACTTACTTACATCTTAAATACTTATTATATTATTCAAATTATAAATATTTCTGGAATAGTTATTACTGTCAAGATGAAGAATGACTCGTTACAATACATGAAAAATACATGAAAATTATTCATAACATTTTATTTTTATCACCGTTTACTGTTTAAAAATATTTTTCTTATTTACAAAACCTGTTATTTTTTTTAGAGTTGATAAATAGTTTACTGAATTACAATAGTCTATGATATCGTACAGATGTCTGTTTACTCTGTCTTTCATTTTAAACACAGGATAGTGTCTGCACAACACGTGCATAGTATGGAAAAACTATCAACTAAATCTTATAATTTTTTTTAGTTAAGAGAATGTCTTTCACCTTGAGGTTTAGTGTAAGAGAAGTCGATCAGACCATACGAAAATAGAGCCATTTTATTATTATGACATTATTGTTAGTGACGTTGTCTGTCTTGTAGTATGTATTTTGTTGATGTCTAGTAGTAATTTGCAAAATACAGCCTTAAAAATGTTTTGCCACCGTGCCATACATAAAGAACCGTTTCAAACAAGGTTTTTATATTTTACAGTTCATTATCAAGCTTTACAAGGGAGATATTATATCGTTATAGGTCCACTATTTTGGAATATATTACAACTGCTTGGTAAAACTCTAACACTTGTCGCCAGATACATAACGCACAGCTTAAAGCGGTGGATCTGGAAACATGAAGTTGTGCATTGAAGTTCCTTACATAACGTACATGAACACTAACAAATGCATCAGCCAAGCGGGTTAAATAAGGAATAAATGTTTGTATGGAAGTTCGTCTATTTTCAGCGAGGAGGAAGGGCAGAACGGGATATCAGAAACATTTAATGACACCATTTAGTTTTTCCAAATGTTTCTGAAACGATCATTAATGATCCTAAATATCATCATGCGGCATTCAATATTTTTCGAACTTTTTCCCTTCAGAAATATTATATAATATTAATTTGAAAACTCCGTGAACGATGTATGGGGTGCCAACTAGTGAATATATAAAGCTCTATTACGTATTTCTAGACACTCTTTACAAATTATAAAAAAAAATTCATTTTTTTTTTTTTTTACTTTTTATCATACTAACTATAATTTTAGTTTCGTTTGTTTATAGTTGTAGACCGTTATTTTGGAAGATAGTGTAACTTGAATAAAACTATTTTATGTAATATTTGGTGTACGACTGGTTCGATTGTAACCAACAAATTTGATGTTCAAATGTTACAACTCAAGCTTTGATTTTGTAGTGTTTATTATTGTATGTGTGCCGTAGATAGAGGACATATTTTATGTTATATTTCCAACATTCCTTGATCCATTATAACTTCTTGGGTTCATTTAAAGCGACATTGAGGAAGCGTGATTAGACTGGCAACTTGTTGTTTCACTTAAGTGTCAGTATAATTTTACAAAATACAGAATCACTAATGGAAATCCTAGTAATTTATTGAATCAGTCGAAATCTAATGATATATTTTAGAGTGTAGCTATTCGCTTGTTCTTAAAATAGAAACGTATTCTTGCTGCTGCATAGATGAGGTAACTTGTGTAAGCACGTATATGTTTCCTGAGTAAGTACAAGAGTGTTGCCATGGATGAACGGGAAATAGTTTAACCACGTCCACTTTACATTTACAAAATTACATGAAGGTAAATAGGTAAGGTAGTCTCGTAGAAGCCAAAGCCGCTACAAGATAAAATATTGATTAAATATTAATGAAAATATCCACAATATGTTTTAAAACTTACTAAAAAATATAAAATAATTTCGCCTGTGAAAATACTCGTAAGACTTTAAAAGAAAAAAACGTGTTATACACATAATAGACAATAGTAAGGATAGTAGCTGGCGTTAATAAACTCACACAATAGTTCATATAATTTGCAGTGCAGTAATATTGTTAGTGACGTACCTAGCTGAACTATTCATGCATCACTTACCTGTTATTATTTTGTACTTTTTATTCCGTTTATTTATTTTTTTCACAATTACTTACTTCTGAACTGCATTGTCAACCAGTTCTGAACAATATTGAAAGTTTAATGTTTCTACTTCATTGTTACCAAGCAAACAGACACACAAGTGAGTTAATAAAAATGCGTTGAAATAGCTTCTCAGAAATGTAAGGTAGTAATGGGGATATACCATGGCTTGTGTTAAGTTAACACAGCTCAGTGTTCGTATCGAAAGATTTCGGGAAACCAAGGAAAAGCAAAAATTTCAGGATGGCTGACGAGAGTAAAAAAAACGCGTCCTCTCGAATGCATGTCCATTGTTTTATCAACGTACTTCCCCGCTCCGTGCATTAATTTGTAGCTCGAGTGTTAAATAACAATATTTATCTTTCCTGTACGTAAACAGGCCTAGCGCTGGATCAGATGTCAGCCATTCTCAAGAAAAATTCTCTTTTAATCAACATTTTTACCCACTAGAAAGCAATAAAATAGGGACATGAAATGGGCGACACTGGTATGAGTGTCAAATTAAATTTATCATATTTATAGTGCCATCGAACAGCCTTGCGGCCAATAGCAAGATGCCACCGATGCGATATGCAAATAACAACCGACGAAGAACAAGTACGACACATTTACAATATGGCGTGGATGAAAAAAAAAACAGAAAAAAAACTGTACAGAAGAAATAATTACAAGCACACAAGATGCAGATACATATTTGTCCAATCCCATAAAAAATAAAACGTTGTTTAAGTCCAAGAACAGAATTTTTACCATTTAAATGGATCAAATTCACAAATTATATTAAATTTGCTTAATACCGCTATCAACAATATCTTTATTTTTAGACAATACAAAAAAAATCAACATTCCTATTAATATGGTTTGACACCTTTAAACCTATATTATTTAATATAGTTTTACAATCAAAGTAATAATAATAACACAATGAAGTTTTGTGAACATAAGAATAAAAAAGAAGGCAAGGAATACCAATGTTAATGAATGTTCTAAAGTGCTCCTTAAATGGCTGAACGTATGTGATAATAATATTGTATTTGTGTGCGACGTACTAGCTGTGTGCGCTCTTTATCGTAGCATTCATTCTGTTATTTGACTTCAAGTAGTGATCCTATACATTCATTTGTGTAAAGTAGGCCTGTACGCCATAAAGTTAAATGAATATTACAATGTTTTCAAATTACCAATCAGACTGGCATTGCGTATATTTAAAGATACTACAGCCAGGCCATTTTATAACTGCCCATATCATGTCTCTAACTGGCGTGTGATGTTTACAAAGAAATGTAATGATAATAAATAATAACAGCACCGGCTGTGACAGAACTATTGATGTTAGTTGCATATCTCGTGTCTGCCTCCGATTGACACTGTCACTCTTTATTTAGTATTTTTGTTTTTGCTATGCCTGAGAGCAATTTTTACTATGATAAAATTTGGAATCTGTGTTTGGCATTGGTGTAAAAACTAAATGTGTATGGATATTGTGTTAGGTTAAGTTTTAAGGGCTTGTTCCCGAGTTTTTTTCAGACTGGTGCCAATAACTCAAATATTTTTTAACCAAAAGTCTTGAAAAAATTTGAGTCAATGTGCAATCACACGATGCACAATACTGTAGACACGTTATTTTAAATGATGTACCATTCGCCAGCAAAAAATAATAATTTCCTTCATTTTTGCATATTTTCATGACGAAAAACGTGGTACTTTGGGTAATGAAATCTAAAAAACCGTTCAGTATAATTCTACAAATAAATTCAGCTACAAATTATAACAAAACTGTGCAGCGAAATTTTGATATGAATATTAGGTAGCAATAAAAAAAATTTTCGAAGTCACTGCAAAACTCCGTAATAAGGCCTTAATGTAAACAGTTCAAGTTGTTATCTGGCCAAGAGCTGAACCTGAAGTGTTTAAACAAATGTAATACACCAAGTTAATACATACATACATAAATAATTTTAATAGGTAAAGATATTGGGAACAACATTAGCAGGTTCATAGTGATTAACATTATGTGCGACACGCTACGTGTGACGTGTATCAAAGTGAAATATATTCATGATACAGCAAATACTGTACAATATCACGATACTTGGGTACAGTTGAACCGACATTGTTAAACATCTAGACATAGAATATGTAGTTTCTCTGAACTGAAAAGTTTGTATTTAATTGTTTACGTATATCAAATTCTTTGTTGCTGAATTATATGTTCGTAGAAATAAAAATTGTTAAAACTATTTTAGTCATAGAAATAAAAGGGGTTAGAAAAGGTACTTACCTGCTACAGGTTAAACATAGCGAATACTTAAGTTAAGTTTTTACAGTAGACTAACACACTTTTAAGAACAATTCAAAATATTTTAATAGTGTTACTTACAAAAATAACTTTCTCGATACTTTTTTTTCGTGTGATGTTTTTACAAACAATATTCAGTAATATTCCTTTTTGACACACTCTTACACGCTCGCTAGACAATCTACAACTGTTAGTCTGCTAAAATTACAAATCATTTAATGTATAAAAGAGGAATAGTAATTAGTACTATTTTAATAGATTCTTGCAATGTGTGCAAGCTGCTGATCACAGAAGTATTTTAGACACTAGCCAGTGCAGCACAGAAAACCATAGAACACATGCACACAAAGATAAACGTAAACAACTATCATGTTTTGTTGCAAGGAGACCAACGTCCTCACCTGTGTTTTGTTGCAAGGAGACGAACGTCCTCACCTGTGTTTTTTGTCCTCAGTTATTATTATTATTTTTTTGTTCGTTCACATTACTCAAGGTGTCTGAGTTGTGTCGTTTACAAACAACAATTTTTTTCCTCACTTTTTTTTCCTGTTTCTTGTAATTATATTTTGTCTGTTGTTTCATTTTTTCGCCAGTTACTGAAGGCATTCCTTTTGCGGAGTTATCTTAGTTTTTGTTACCAAACTCACCACAAACTTTCTTGGTTGTTTTTCTGTGCCTGTGTGTCCGTTTGTGTCGATTTAATTTCTTGTTTTGTTCTTTGTAACTCACAGACTGCATTTCTTGTGGAAAAGAATGTGTTTTCCTTTGTTTGCAAGTTGGCAACAATATTCTTTTGGTTATTTATTTGTCTGTTTTCTGTGTGTATTCTCTGGTTTTCTGTGCCACACCATTTGTATAGTGCGATATGTCCAAAATACATTTTTTTAAATTTGTTATTGGTATAAATGTAAAATTAATACTTTTCCCTTGCCAGCAATATTAACTGACCGTAGAAGCAATGTCTACTCAATCATATCGCATAGCTGAGAAACTTGTTGAGGTCATGTTTACGTTGTTGCTTCATTTGTAGCGGGGTCGGTCCCCGGATATTCGTATGTGAGAATTGTGCCGGACGAGGCCAAACAACAGTGAATTTTCTCCGGGATCTCCCGTTTCCCACGCTCTTTCATTCCGGCGCCGCTCCATACTCACATAATGTCACTCCTCACTAACGCTGAAAACCTAGATGCAAATACTGAACAAAATCTCTTCAATCAATACATCTTCATTTGTACAGTGCTGTTGAAGAGAAACTTTGATGTGTAACTTGTAGGCTACTTGTACAAGGAATGAAGTCACCTTGTTCGTGGTAGTGTACGTGTTGCACATAAAGTAAACTTATATCTGGTAGTGTACAGAGTGAGTGTCAGGTATTAAATGTAACAAGTACCTTCTCAGTGACTGACCTGATTCTTGTAGTTACTATAGTTCCTCATGGTTATTGTTTGGTACTAAACACAGCATATTACCCTAGTAGCAAACACAACCATTTTCCAGCGAACGTTTGCTACTATGATGGTCTACTGTTGCTGGAATGGTTGTTAATCAGGTCATATCAGTAAATATATTTGTAGTTATAGTGAAATAATTGTAATGTGGGCAACTTAATTAAAAAATACTGACATATTTCGGAACACGGTCCACGAGCAGACTTAGCAAACTAACCCACAAACATCTGAGTATAATAATAATGCTTGTGGTACACTTGTGGTTCATGTGTGGCTGATTTCATTATGCATCACGTATAAGCCACATGTGGCCGCGTATGCATTTCGAATGTTTACTGCCTGAGGGCTGCTTAACACGATCACATTTGCACAAGTGGGGCAACTGATGTTTGCTATTTGGGTATTTACTGCTTGCGGTACAGTACAGAATTAAAACTCCTATTCGGTTGTTTGACCTTCACAGCCGACTCACCGACTTTCTTGACACCTCCCGGAGGTTATCTCAGTCAGTGATAGCCAAGCAACAAACTCCAGAACCAATCATAGCTCATCACATTAATATCAAACACCAAATGTGTAAACACAGCATGTCTGTGAAGTCTAACCTAAAGATTAGTAAACAAGTGTTATGCAAAACAGCCGTCAAGAAACTGTTTGTTAGCTCCATAGAAGAAGCTGCGCTTCTGTGTTGTTATCTACTCTGTGGCTGAGTTGCCTCAAGAGAACTGTGGCTGCCGTGAAGTCAGAGTACTAGAGCTTCCTCGCAGCTGGTGAGAGAACAGTCTGAACTCTTAACGAAGTCGGCATACTCCAGTTACAAAACAAGTGCTACTGGGGAGAGAACTGGCTCGTAATAACAGGCAGCCTCGTAGCTCGAACCAGCCCCACAAATACGACATTCACACACTGTAGTTTTATATGTTTCCGCGTCTGTAATTGGCCAGCCGCCGAGGCTAATTGACGCCGGCCCTGAGGAATCAGAGGACACCACAGCTCTCTCTAGGGGATGAAAGTGGGTAGCAGGGGGAGAGGGAAGGGGAGCTAAGCAGCGCAGAAATTGTAATTGAGAAGGCTTAATTGTGGGCCTGAGCACGAACTAATTTGTTCCTTACCTTACGGCCGCGCATTAATTAAATGAGGGGCTTCCAGCTACGTAACTTCCTCAGTCGGCTGGCACACTTCCCGCAGAATTAAACATACCCACGACGACAGGTGGTGCCAACCTCCGAAGCTCTAATTTACCTTCGGCGAGAAAAATACAATTATAAATTTGTTCCGCGTCATTTGTAATTGTGTACCTACGTGACACACAAAAAAAACATTTTGCTTACGAAATTTAATTATCTCTTTATTGAGATCAGACACTTCAGAACATCACCTGCCTCGACTAGAAGCAGTCTTGTAAGTATGCAAAATTTTAATTTTAAAATTATAATTCATTATTATCAACAAATTTATAATACTGTGGCAAAAATTAGGACATGCCGCACATTTACAAAACAAAGTGTCTAAATCATTAATGAAACCATTTTTACCAATGGCAGGAATTGGACATTTACGCGAAATCCAGAAGGAAACGCTTTGGTGCTGCAACACTGACTAAAAATCCTAACTTGCTAGAAATATTCTTGCAATAGAGTTAGTGATTGAGTGAAATATTGGTAACATTCGCCACTTCGTTGCTAAGAGTGGAAAAAGAAAACTGTCAAATTAAACAAAGTGAATTTAGATGTAGTCAAGTTACATACAAAATAATTAAACATAAAAACTCTACAAGAGACAAGGAAAAGTCATCGGTTCGCTGATCTGTGGCCTCGCCTCCAATAATGTATGTTTACTGCTGATTGGCTGCTAGCAGTGGACACGAGTCTAGTTGCTTCCCTATGATTGGCTCAGCGTTCTCTGGGAGGTGTGACGTATGTCTTGAAAGTGACGCAAATTTACATTGCTCTACAGTTTCTTCAATTATAGCTTTCATCCAAACGAAAATGCAGATTTTTCAGGTCCCTACAAATAGCAATAACAAATTAATTAAATCGTAATAGCAAACTTTTTAACGAACAGCCAAGCAATAAATACCAACAGAAAAAAACTGAAGTAGCTAAAGGCACCACAGTTAATGATGTCCCAGTGGAGAAATATCGCAATTTTACATTTGTATTAAACATTGCTAGTTTTATAGTTTTATAGTTTTATAACTCAGCCAGTTTCCCACAATGGCATTTCAAAGTCAAAATGTGCATATTTTTACTTCATACAAATCTTGTAAACCAATGCACATAATGAAATGATATAATTCTCACAGTAACTAAATGTCTAGAACTACTGCTTGAGGTATATGTAGAAACCCACTACAAAATATTTCTGTATAAAAAATGTAAAATTTGCTACTTTCTGATTCTCTTAATTTTTTTAAAATAAAAAAATATTTTGTAATGGGTTTATATATGCTTCAAGCCATAAACTGTGACATGTAGATTTGAAATGATTTTTTTTTTCATTTCGCCATGTTAATTGGTTTTCAAGTTTTGTACGAAGCAAAAATATGCAAATTTTGACTTTGAAATGCCACTGTGGAAATCAGCTGAGATGATTTTTTTTAAAAGAGGAAAATGCACTCTCAAGTAATGTTTGTAAAACTTACCCTATTTCACACAAATATAAAGTTATGAATTTTGCCCCAACTGAACAACTTTAAGACAACTCAGTTACTAAGACGGGATGGCATAGCGACATGAAAGACGTGAAGTTAGTCGTCACAGAATAACACAGAATGTTTCCTTAGACAAGTGAGACTCGTTGTTTGTAGAACTGGTACCTGTTCCCTTTTTCAGTCTGACATCAGCTATGTCAATCGCCTTGCAATTATCGGCTCAGGTTAATGCAGGGCTGCAGCTAATATTTATTGATGTAACTTAGCTCGACCAATGAAATATCCCCGGCAAATACACATCTTAGACCCGTATCTTTGGTGTTACTAAATTTTACCTTGAAAGTTATCGTTGCCAGCCATTTTACTTTATTTAGTAATAAAGAAATGTGTTTTACATAAAGCTATCTTATGATAACTCCAGTTATCTAGACCATGATAATTGCAGTTTTTAAATTGCAATTACATATTTTTTTGTAACTATAATTTTGTACTTGAAAAAAAACCAGCGTATTTACTGCGTAGTTACTTTTCGGTGGTTGATTTAAAACAAAAAAGAAAATTTTGCCACATCATTGTGTTATGGCAAGGAAAGATGTTTCAGAATTTGATAACCAATTGTACTCGATATTTTATGTGTCAAACCTATTTTCAAATGAATTAGCGAAATTTTCTTAATTCTTTTGTTTCTGTGTGTTTACATAGTTAAAATGTTTTATTTGCAATAAAGAAAAAAAAATAATGAGGACTGTTTAGCCCGTTGTAAGTAAAACATTTAAAGAGGAAAATTTAATATTATTAAATTAAAATAAAAACAGTATTATTTATTTATAGAATTATTCATCCTCTATCAATTGTTAGGGGCTCCTATTTTTCGTGAGAAGATGTCCGTACACAGTTTGCTTCAGCTCCTCACGTGCACGTATACAGCTGTGATTGGGTGTCGTAACGTTTCACTGCAAATTACAGATGTGAGATATCGCAGTATTCATATTCTGACTGGTACAGTCAATTGAGAAACATGTTTCCATTAATAACAACAAAGACCAACTTCACAGATGCAAGTTAGGCACTGAGACAACTTGGTGAATAACACTTCTCGCGGAAATAAAGGGTCCCTTCTAGTTGTACACTTGGCTCCAGTATTATGTCGTTGAATGTTTCTTGCAATGGGACAGAATGACAAACTTGTATTTTTGTGGACATACACCATTGCAATATTATGTCGTCCCAGAAATCTTAGAAAGATATTAAGAAAAACATCAACGAAAAAAAAAAAAAGAAATAAGTGTTGAATACAGCTACCTCGGCTTGTTTTCTCTTTTTTTCGTATTTCGTTGTTTGTTTCTCTTAGTATATTTCTATGATTTCTGGGACAACATAATATTGTAGTGGCGTATGTCCAAAATAATACTTTTAAGCCCCAGTATTTTGTAGTGTCAATTATTTCTATATGAAGTGTATAACTTACGTGGCTCTCCTTACATGATGAGTGACAGTAGTAAGGTAGTGTGTAGGTAGAGTAGTTGTGTGGCTGCCCAAATAGCAAAAATCAATAGGTCCAATTGTGCAGATCTGATCGTAATAAAGCGACCCACAGCCAATAAACCTTCGGAATGCACCCGCAACTAGGGTTTTTTGCGTCCGGCCGGAATTTTCTTGATGCTCAAAAATATCCAGCTTTTATAGTAGGATGAGACATTGCATACATGAAGTGTCCCAGAGCTGAATTGATTCTGTGCAAACAAAACAATTTTGCTCACTCTGAATATAAATTCTAGAAACTGACTGAATGTTTACGCATTAATCCGGTGCTAATTTACAACAAACCATACTTATTCATTGTGTCTGAAAAAAATGTCAAAGAGAAAATTCTTTCAAATCTACGGATTGTAAATGCAGTCTGAATATGACAATTTTTCACGACTCGGAAACTGCAAGAAATATTCAACGTGCTATAACCAAAGCAGAAGTATTTATTCGAAATGTCATTGCTTCTCATGCAATCGTCATTGTTGTTGAGACAATGGGAAATATTTCACGGTTTGGCGCCGCTACAGACACCAGCAATCATAGATCTATGAAAATACTATCTGTTCTTATTCAATATTTTGACTGTCCTCCTTATTTGTGAAATGTCCTCCTCTTTTGGCATGAGTGTCGTCCTTTCTTACTCAGTGTCTGGTAACCCTACCCGCAACAAATGTAGCATACACGACGCATGGTAACTATTATGATTAAGTCTTAATGTGGGCCACTGTTAAAATGACAGTTCAGTCTAAATCACCCACGCATTTACCACAAGTATGCTACAAGCATTCTTATGCTTGGGTTACTTTACTGAGTCGGCTTGTGGGCCGTTTATTGAATTATGTCAGTTAAATGAAACTAAGTGGCCTACATTAAAACTACTTCAATATTTCATACAAACATGTTTACTGAAGTGGCCTGATTAGAAACAATTTCAGTAAAACTTGACGATCATACCAGCGGGAGTTTGCCTCCTCTGCCAACAGTTGGCCAGCTGTAAACTGATTGTGTTTGCTACTCGGGTAGTTGTTGAGTGCAGCCCGGGTATAGAGAGATCATGCTCGCTGGACCGAGGTGGCTGTGTGGTTGTGGCATCGGCTTGTGTCGCGGTGCATCTAACTGATTAGCACGGCCAGCTTCTGCCCCGTGAGAACACAATCCTTGTGGTCCAGTCTCAGCATCCCTCACTCCAGATGTTTTTATACCTGCGACCACAGACGTCGTTACTTCTTGCTTCGCCCGCACGTGCAGCCGAGGTCGTGCCGCCTGGCTCGCTCTGCAACACGCAGCACAGTCATTCTAAACAATACCTCCTTCTTTACTAACTAAACATTAATGCAGTACTGTTACACATCAATAGCTACTTACTGTTTTATTTACAAGGAGAAATTCTGCATATACTTTAGGCCTAAAACAACCACCCGCTCTCTCTCTCTCTCTCTCTCTCTCTCTCTCTCTCTCTCTCTCTCTCTCTCTCCCTATGTATATATATATGTATATGTATATATTGTATTATATATATATATATATATATATACCATGTGTGTATATGTGTGTAAGGGAGACTTAGCTAATCCAGCTACACTGATAAATTGGCACTACTACCGTGTTATTCAACGAAGTACTGACGCATTGTTGCTGATATGCTTCTGCAAAAAGTTCTTCTTAAACGTTAAGATTCTTGTCTCGCTTGGCAGAAATAGATAACGTTAGTAAAGTGTCAGTGTACAGGATATCCAAAAAAAAGTATGGGCATTGCAACGCATGCCAGGACAACTAGTTATTAATAATAATTACTTTTATTTCCTTAATATTTCCAAAGGAACATATTATCAGAATGAAACAAATGAATTTCGGAAAGTATTCACGCATGTATTTAATTAGTTCTGTATGTATGTATATTTCGTCTCGTATTCTTCCAGTCCTTGTTATATGTTGTGTAGCTAGACAGTTTTCTTAACTATGATTGTCTACTTCTCTGTATTATTTGTTATTAGCGAGTTCTCACTCAACTTCTTTGTACTCCGATACTTTGTAACGTTTTATTCAATGTTACAATTAAAATGGTTTTAATATTTTCCTTTGATATTCAGTTTTTTAATATATTTAAAAGATTCTGACTACATACCGCGTTGATCTGTACATATTTCATGTCTTTCCCATATGTTTTTTAAGGTTTGTATAACTTTTTTACTTTTCTCCATTTTTTCTGAACTTCCGCCGACTAGATTATTTCTTGAAACTTCTTATTTTTAGTTTGCACATTATTCTATTAATTTGTCCATACGGCTACATTCAACCGACTTATTTCAGTTATTTTTATTTCTTTCCTGCTTATATTCCACTTTAAATTATTGTACAGTACATTTAAACAGAAAAAAATGCGCAGATAGGACAAACAAGAATCCAAACACATGTGCATTTCTCGCACGATTTCAATACGATGACTGTGTGTTAGACTTTGCCTGAAGACCCTGCATGTGAACACTATCTGAATCCCGAACAACCTGCTGAGGATGGAAACTGGTTACTCACTAGAGCAACACATGATGTATGTACTGATAAATGAATATTGACAGTGCACATTACTTTGGTGTCTAGCCTGGCATGCAAATCAATGACCTTTAGATAATTTCCTGTAAAAAATTATAACTTTATTAATACATATTCCTTTTTACTAATATTACGTGTGGTATAAGATCTAACAAGTGTGTTGATTCATTCTTGGTAGAGATTGCAAATGCTTTCAATTACTTATACAGTTCACTTGAGATATTATTTATTACTCTCTGATAGATTGCTAGATGCTAAGTCTACTTTTTCTTCTTCCTGCTATCATATTTACACGAAAACAACGAGGAAATGATAATATACTATAATATCACAACCTCTTTTAACTGCTGTGTCGTCTATATTGTCTAATTTGCAGTGTTTATAAATAAATCATTATGTGACTACGATTTGTATGTTTTTCTTCATACAGATTCAAAACCAATTCTGATGAGAGTTATGTTTCTCCCAATGCAAGGTACAATGTATTGTAATTGCACTGAAATGTATATCTTAGGTCAATTTCAGTTCCAATAACGCAGATAAATAATGTCTCAATCTAGTAGAAAATAGAACAGAATTTGCTCAGTAATCTTACTTATTTGTGGAGATCTGAAATTGTCGCGGGTTCAGCGGCCTGCTGTCCAGACTGCACAGTCCTGTCTACAGCTTTTTGTTGATTGGCTCCTGCTTCAGTGAGTGGATAGTTGTTCATATAACAAAGTAGCCTGGGAGACAAGAAGAGTTCTCATGCAGGTCTGTTATTGGTATCTCAGATCTCAAGGATGAACTTCAGTAACCGTGACCAAATCACGGAGAAATTAACGTGTACGGGAGTTTGAAATATAACGTCTTTTCAAATGAATTCACAAAATTTCCGGGTCTCGACTTATTTGCTGAAGTTATGCAGATAGGATTTATAAATTATTTTGAAATATATCGAGGCATCAGAGCACACGATACTTGTCCACTAAAAATACCTGTTAAAATTTGTTAATGAAGTTAAAACATTTTTTTCCTTTTTCTACTTTCATTTTGACCGATAAAATAATTAGTATGTAAATATGCGCTCGCATTTGTTTAGCTTACATTCGTTTTACCAGTTTTTATTTCCAAATATATTATTTTAAAATAAATTTTATGTAATTTCTCAAAGAAATAATTTTGAAATTCTGTAGAGCGTAGAGGTAACTACGCGTAAAACAATGTGAGCAGAGTTAAGTTAATTTTTTAATGCCAGTAAGTATTTTTACTGGAAGTTGTTTTACGAACAAAGAGTTAGTGATCAAGTACAAATGGAAACATATAAAGAACTATTACTTGTGATTACGATGAACTATATTTTTGGTTTCGTCCAATTAAATAGTTAAAGTGATTACATATTTGAGGGACAATTCGTGGAAGGGAAAGGGGTCATAAAATGTTTTAAGTTAAAGTTTTTACGAAAGAAATACCACAGTTAGAATGGCACTTTAATTTTTTAATTCCTGTTATCTTCGGAAGCAATCTTGATGTTATAGTTTAGATCACCTGATTTAGATAAAGAAGTAGCAATTAAATTAGCAGCATATCTGCTTTAATGAAAAAAAATTGGTTTGTCCAGCAGAATTTTCGTACCAAATTAGACAAAAATTTTTAGGCATTTCCACGAAAAGTTTAAGAAATTTCGAGTGACTAGAATGACTGAAGGTAATAACACAGCAACGATGTCAACACGGGGAAAGAAAGTCCTTATACAAAGAAAATATAACTATTTCACACTTTCCCTCACTGAAGTGACTACGGTGCTCTAAACAAATAATAATAAATTGAATTATTCTTACACTGCAACACTTTGCTTATTCTTAACTGGTGGCTATAGCTAGATGGTTACTATAACTATTTCAGCACTATATTCTCAATCGTTGAACACTGAAATTGAAGCAGGCTTCAGTAAATAATGTATTGTTACAAGAAACAACGGAGAATTGCCATAGTTTTGGTGCCAACATATTTCTCTTCCCACATAAATGTAGTATTTTGGGCTTTAGTGATTGACCGACGGTTAATATTCAATGTATACAACCTTTGTGTATTCATATCGATCACATACGCTCAGATATGCCATAGACGACGCCAGAATTGACAAACAACGAATCTGATTCACCACCTGTCAAATAAATACGCTGTGTCTGTTGATGAATGGACAGATCCCAAACAGCAAACATCAACTGGCCCACTTGTGCAAATCTGATCGTGATAAGCAGCCCGCAGGCATCTAACATTCGGAATGCACCCGCGGCCACATGTGGCATACATGATGCATAATGAAATCAACCACAAGTGTACCACAAGCATTATTATTACACTCAATGATTGTGTGTTAGTTTGTTAAGTCTTAGTGTGGACCGTATACAAAAATACATCAGTCTTTTAAAATTAAGTTGCCCACAATATAATTATTTCAGTACAACTACAAACATATTTACTGACATGGCCTGATTAACAAACATTCCAGCAAAAGTAGTCGATCATTCTAGCGAACGTTGGCCACTTATACCAACAGTTGGACGACTGGAAAATGATTGTATTTGCTACTAGGGATTATTCATAATACCTTGTGAAATGCGACGAACTTAAAATTCCTTCACTTCTTGTATATGCATATGAATTACTAAATTTCTTGCTATAAAATCATTTTGAAAATTGTTATAATAAGTTTTGGTTTGTTTTACCGAATTATTATTTTTATATGTGTAACAGTTTGATAGCATAATTATTATTGCGACCTACTTTTCACTATAATATACGATTACAAGTCTTCACTGAAAAACGGCACCTCACATTGGTCCAACAGTATTTGGAACTGCTTTGTGCGAACTTTGTCGTTAAATTTCGAAGGAACGTACTTATTTCTGTCTGTACAAGGAAAGTAAAAAATAATTAAATAAACATCTTTGCTCAAAGACATGGTAACAAGAAGTTACAAGCACACATACAGGCCAGTAAACACCGCGTATCTGTTTTAAAAATATATATGTTTCGATCTCTGGCTGCATTTGAACTACTTTAGTGGTTAGGCCATTGTGTATTACATTAATCCCGTTAAGGCATGGTCTACAGCAATTTTCATCGTCATAATTTTATTTTTAGATATTATGTACCAGAAAATTTTTTTCTTTTTATACACAAATTGAGACTAAATGTTACTCTTATGACATTTTTTATCCCTCATAGTTTTTGCGTAATTGCTCGTAAATGTCAAAATTTGCATGTTACGGTTTTATGTACAAACTAAAACCAACTGGCATACCAACCTGGAAAGAAATTACCCTTAATATCAATGTAGTACGATACAAGTTGATACATAGAGTATTTAAAACATATATATACAGTATATATATATATATATATATATATATATATATATATATATATATATATGTGTGTGTATTTAAATAGAAATTCTGAAATAGTAAATAAAAATTTAAAAATTTAATCAAATTTTTAAAAATGTAAAAGTAGTTTATTTTTGTTCAAATACGTGTTAACTTGTAGCTTGCAACATTGTTATCCACTCTGATTTTTTTTTTTTCAGGTTGGTATGTCAATTGGCTTTAGTGTCATACATGAAACCGTATTTTGCAAACTTTGATATTTATGAGACCTTACACAAAAACTACGAGCTATAAAAAATTTCATAAGAACAAAATTTAGTCACAATTTATGTTTGAAATTAAAAAAATATATCTGGTGCAAATATAAAAATAGGACTATGGAAATTGCTGTAGACTGTGTCGTTACAGCTGTGAGCCAATATTTAAACATATCATGAAGACACTCACTGATTCCTGTGCTACATTGTCATATGTACAACTGTCCACTCTCTGGTGCAACAACCAATGTACAAGTATCTGAGGACACAGTGTCCTACAGGACCATGGAGTCTAGTCGGCAGGCTGTCGATCAATCTCAGTCTTCGGTCTTCAGAAACCAAGAATGTCGTTTAAACTTTTAAAAAATGTGGTCTTAAGACTCTAAAGGGCATGTCTGAATATTTTACCAACTGCCTTAAATTTTGGAATAACTAGTTACAATTATTTTGTACACGATTGATGTCTTACATTACAGGAATCCGAAAAAATGTAACTAATTCATACATAGTTGTCAGAAAAGTTCGCACATTCATTTGGATAGAAGCTAGCATTTAAACATTTATATATTTATAATTTCTCAGTTGAACTACGAAATATCTGACTCCTTCTGAAAAGTACTGAGTTGAATACAAAGATCTAACAAATGTATAATGCAGTACTGTGACAGCGAGTATAGTCAGTAAGAAACTGGTGTTCTCAATTAGATATTTTTCTGTCAAGTCAGACCTGCGATCTTTGAGCTCTCAACATTTTTTTGTTGTCTACAGCGGAAACCTTATACAAATAAAATTATTTATAACAACTTATTTCACTCTTGATAAAACCTGAGACACGGAAATCGTGATTTCATAACAGTAGATGAAACAGCTACGATAAGGTAATAATTGATCACGGCAATGTTGTGTGCGCTGCCGTTAAACTGGAACAGATTCGAGCAAACTAGAACCGGCTTTGCAAATGGCGCGAGTCTACAAATGTCTACAGATCATTCATCTAGCTGGCAGTTGTTCTCGCGATATTTCCCGTTCCCAGCTTGGACAGCCGCTTGCGCCACGGACATGTGATTTATGCTCGGAAGAACACGGGGACGTTTATAATGTCGGGTAAATTATCGCGGACTTTTCAGACGCTCGCGAGGAGCTGCTGAGGGGAGGAGGGGAAATTAGGCTCGGTGGCAAGACAGGGCTTGGAGAGAGGGCGAAGGGGGAAGGCGTGTTTTGTTAGCAGGGGTTGGTAGCTGTGTGGAAGGCAAGATGGCAAGCTGTCGTGTTGACACCTCACACACAGGCTACACTGTAAAACAGTACTTCCAGGGTTAGAGATGATGGTGTATCTCGAAAACCTGTTGTGCCAACATACTCTTGAAAACACCGTGGTTTCTTGGAACATTCACGATTGCTTGTTATGCGTCTGACACAACGTAGCTGTCTGCAGACCAATAAAAAGCATCAAATATTGCAATAGCGGGATTATTATTGACTTAGTCAAATAGGACAACAGCTCCATATTTGTTGCAAGAAACTACAGTGTTTTGAAGAGAATGTTGGCACAAACATTTTTACGATATACAATCAACTCTTAGTATTCGACACTTGCTACTCTTCAATTCGTAAATACAGCAAGTATTGAGCATTGTTACTGAACAAGTATTTGCATATTTCACTGTTCCCTAAAATATATAGGGACGCTGAGATTAAAGTTTGTAAAAAAATAATTCACCACAAGTATTTTTTATTTATCTTATACAAGTGAGTAGTAAATGTACAAATAAATATTGAAAGTGCAGGAACGCTGTCATTAAAGTATAATAAACAAGTTTACTGTACCTTCTTCCTAAAGACACCTGGTGATGCTAATATTTCAAATGTCCTTGTCAAGGAAATGGTAACCGGAAAAATTCTGGTACAAATTTATATTATATAATGGGTATTTATCGTTCCTTATTTCATGCATGAAAAATTACTTTATTAAAGCAAATAGAAAAGTTTTTACAACCTAATACAATGATGGTTGAAATGTGATTTATCACGGTATATGGTGCATCACGATGTGGACAGTTTTTTTTATTGGTGTGGTAGACTTACAAATAATTTCCTACAGCGTATACGTAGTGTGGTGACAGCGGTCATGGCTTTGTGAGAGGTACACAGAGATTGATGTTGGGTGCGTGCCCCTGGAACACACCCCCCCCCCCTAACATTGGACACGGTCTGAGGAGCTGAGTTGTCGCGGCCCGCATTTCACGCCACGTGAGACTCGGTGTCGCCCAACCTCACACCTGTACCTCCTTATGCTCTGCGAGGAATCTTCTGTGTACTTCTGTAAGCACTAGCTGCTAACTAACCACCAGAACTTTCCCCACACTGTTGCCACAAGGTCATACATATTCCACATATCCCGGCAATCATAATTGGTACGCGTTTTGTTTTGGGTTGGCCTAGATGCTAGAACTTAGCAACTATTACATAATAATTATTTCTGTTAATTAGTAACTATGCTTGTAAATGCAGTGATCTATTGATTGCTCTATATCTTGGTTATCCTTGAAACGTTGAAGGGAATCCTTTGAATAATGCTGTCATTAGTGTAAATATGGTTGCTATTATGTACAATCAGTTGCACAGTTTCCCTGTCCAATGTTTAATAAACATACAATATTGTTAAAGTGAATGCTCTGCGAAGTAAAAGTAACCATACTTCATCTTCTGTATTGTTATGTATTGTGAATATGTATATTAATTAATGCATATATATATATATATATATATATATATATATATATATATATATATATATATATATATATATACTATTGATGAGTCGTAACTTTGTAGCTTATGTATTGTGGTCTACCATAGCCGTATTTAGTAAAAGGCAGTGGCACTTAGATCTGGCAACCCTGCCAGGAAGGGTCATTTCAACACTTATTTCGCCTCACTAACGGCAATGGCTTCATCTGATTCGCCGGTATGTAGGGCAGAATAACGAATCAGGTACAGCCATTGCCTTTGGAGAGCTAAAATAAGTGTTAAAATGACCCTTCCTGGCAGGGTTGCCAGATCTAAGGCCACGGCCTTCTACTAAAGATGGCTATGGGTCTGCAGGACAATAAACATTGAAATAGAATATATATATATGTGTGTGTGTGTGTGTGTGTGTGTGTGTGTGTTCGTGTTCTTTCGCATTTAGCCTCTTGAGACATTTGAAACCTCCTGGAAGGTAATGGGCCGATAATAAATAAACAACTATTGCTATTGGTGTTGCCATGATGAAGTATCACAGTGTCTGCGATCAGTCATTGAGCAGCTGTTGTCTGCTGGAGTGAACACATATCTTGAAACACAGCCCACATACAGACCAGTAAACCCGGCAAATTTTTCACGTCTCTAATTGTTGTTGGAAATAATTTTGTACCAATTTCTTTCGCTTCCTTACGTACACATATGTCACTTATCTATTGTCAGTGACTGGCCGTTGCAAACTACTAGCGTCTTGGAGTCAAGGCACAGACTGAGGTGTTTCAGTAGCCTGAATTTCATTGGCACAGCAAAACAACAGACGTCTCTGCACAAAGTCGTCCCACCAATAACAATGAAGCAAGGCTGCAGATATACACGAAAGGCATTTAAAAACCTACATCAAAAGTCGTTCCGCAAAAATCAGGTATCCTTACAAATAACGTCTTTTTAGTTTGAGCTTTTACGTACGGCACGTTAGCGCAATACAAAGATAATAGTTGTTTAAAACTTTGAATTTAATTGCAGATAGCAATATTTGTTGTACGTTCGTGACGAAGAAACTACCCAGTACAGAATTATATGAACAACTTCGCTGTCCGCAAATATTATTATGTATACCTATGGTGATTACGACTGGAGTGGCAAATATACATGAAATACAGGATAAATTAATATTAACATTAATTTAATTACAATTTTATGACATAATACCCACTGCAAATAAATTGACAGTAACGAGCAAGATTTGTTTTCATAAAATTAATAATGAGGAAATTGCTTATTAATTTAATAAAAATGAGTTCGTGTTCCCAGGATTGTGCAGTTAACAGCGCCGGTTTCTTTGAAGTCAACCGACAGACAATGCAGAAAGTAAAGATCTCGCCTGCAAATTAACTGAAGCGGCGGTAACGCGAAACCCATTAATTAGAAAACAGTGGAAGAGCATTTCATTACAAGAAAATAAAATTTCCATTTTCAGATGGGAAGCTACAAATTGGTTGCTCTCATGCCGCCTTTCTTCCGTTAAGTGTTGCTTATAGTTGTTAATTAAGTTCCTGTTGCCGGGTCGCGGTTTCCAACATAAGTCTTAATACGACTTCAACATTCACTCATACATTCCCGTGCTACTAACGCTTCATGCACTATACGTTTGTAATCAACGCAATACAGCATAACCGTATATTAGTTACATACCGTATACGTCTGCATGACCTGGAAACTATTGTTAAGTAGAGAATGGAAAATTTCGTGGGTTTGCCGACCTGCACTCTCTCAGTTGTAGTCAGAAGAGAGCGGAATATTCAGGGAACGCATGTTACGACAAACGGTAATCACAGCAAACATACTTTACTTCAGCGAGTGTTGTTTGAAGACAAGTCATTAGTCGGGACCTGACCAATTCGCGCTTTCTTATGTGCTCACGTTAGATTTCAATTAGTTGTAGGTACGTGTCACACAATTGGCCCAAGACTTATTTAATAATCTCTCCTAGAAGGTGCTGAAACAATAATATAGGAGCAACTAAACTTTGTTCCGACCACGTGGTATCACTCCGTCATCCTACAACCATCATCAGCATGTTTTTATTTTTTATTTATACCAGATATTATTTTCTTAATTTAGACACAAAATGTGACTAAATTTGTCTCTTATGACATTTTTTAATCTCTCATAGTTTTTGCGTAATTGCTCGTTAAAGTAAAAATCGGCATGTTTCCGTTTTAAGTACTACACTAAAACCAACTGACATACCAAACTGATAAAAAATTCATAGTGGATAAAATCGTTGCAGGCTACAATGTTAGGTACACAAAAATAACAAAAAATATTTTGTATTCAAATAAAAAAAACTGAAATTTAATATGAAAATTTGAAAATTCAATTTTTTTTTTTAAGTACAAAATTATTTTATTTTGTGATTCAACATAGCTGAACTTGAAGCCTACATCACTGTTATTCACTGCGAATTTTTCAGTTTGGTAAGTGAGTTAGTTTTAGTGTCGTCCTTAAAACGGAAGCATGCAAATTATGACTTTAACGAGCCATTACGTAAAAACCATGCGAGATAAAAAAATTTCAAGAGAAAATTTTGTCACATTTTGTGTCTAAAACAATAAAAAATTAACCGGTACAAATATAAAACCAAAAACATGGTGATGGAAATTGCGTGGTAGCCTGCTGCCTGTCTGAGTAAACACATATTCGTGGATGCTACAGCCTACATGTCATTGGACCCGCGAATTTTCCCCGTCTCTAGTCATTAGACACGCCTTGAATATCTATGAGCCAATAGAACACTTGTAAGAAAACAAGAACAGAATCTCTACCTACCTGATCTGTGTGGATCCAGATTTCCACGAAGTGTGGTAAGAAACGAAGCTACAGAGGCGCAGACAAGGCATAGAGACTAGTTGGCACAGACATCTTCTCTCTAAAATATGGGCTTCCGACACATACGCGACGGTTACAGATGCCGGTATATCGCGCTAATGTTTTGTGTCAACATACCCTTGAAAACACTGTAGTTTCTTGTGACATGTATGATTGGGTGATATACGTCTGACACAACGTAGACACAGAATATTTAGGAATACAGAAGTGAAATAGTCGGCAGGAAGGCGAACTCAGTCACACACGCCAGCAAAATGGCTTCCCTGGCCAGCAACATGGTGGAAACACCTACTGCCAATCAGTGTGAGGCAGCTGCTCTGTTAGTCGGCAGCCAGGCCAATAGGAAACCTGTAGTAACATGCAGGAGCCAAACAGAAACGGGGCTGGAGTCTACAGCCTCGGGCAGCCAATAAGCGGCCAAGTTCGCCTATATCAAACGAGCCGCCACGTCATTTCACGTCTGTACTACTATTTAGTCTGTGACGTAGCTGTCTGCAGACCAACAACAGACATCAAATATTACAATAGCGGTATTCTTATTGGCTCAGTCAAATAGGGCAACAGCTCCACTTACAAGACAAAGTCTGTAGCCTAATCTTCTGGTAAACTGAACGTGAGTTGAAACCCAGCAAACAGTCAAGTTTTCCCGCGATAAAACATAATCTCTAACTATTGTTATTATAGGCCAGAAATTCCTAAGTTTCAACAACTTACCGGCTGGAGTCTACATTCCTGTGTACACTCGGCATACAGCTACTATCTCATTGGCTGCTGCTACAGTGAGTGGCCAATTTTACATGTGCAGGGCCGTGAACTTTCCGCGAAAATAATTTTTTGCCCTAGTTCTGCTTCATAGTCAATGATTGGCTATTTAGACTCGTAAGTGTCTTGAGGATCTACCAGCAAATCACGGGTGTGTGGTGTTGCAGGAAAATTACTGTGATTGGCTCAGACGAACGAATGACGTCACTTCACATAGTCACCGTGTCGGTAACCATGAAGCAGAATTGCAGATGTGAAATGAAACAAAATTATTTCCGCGGAAAGTTCACGGCCCTGCACATGTGACAAGTTAGCGCGGGAGTCTGAGTGTTTCCTTGCAGGTTTGCTATTGGTCCACAGTCCTCAAGAATGAAGGTATTGTACAGAATCTCAACCACGAAGATAATCAACGTGTTTTAAAGAGTTCCAAAGCTTAATGTTTTAGTTAAAATTTCCATGTCTCTGGCAGTGCTTAAAGATACCAAAACTATCTCAAAAATCTTTGTGTAAGAATAACAGTCCTTGCTCAGATTGTAAATAAACTGAAATGTAGGTATGTTTGAATTCTACGTTGTACTAAAATTTATTCGCAAAAATTTGGAGACTAACAAGCATTCAAATTTTCCAGCAGTAAATCAGCATGTCTGTATATGCTTCTACTAGTCTGTATTTATTCAGTATTGCAGCCATCTGGGCCGCCCACCCAAGTGGACACAAAAGACGCGACTTAGCCCTCTGTTGCACTGAACTACCACAGGGCGAATCCGATTCCACGGTGGCCATGGGGAGGTCTGGCTTTGTGCGACTTGTGTCGGCTCATGACCATTACACACGACCTTTCTGTTAGCTACGCCAGAGGGGTTTGTGTTGTCGTCCTACCCTTCTCTCTTGCCCTTCCTTTCATCTCCTTCTTCCTGCCCGTCACTGATACCAGACAACAGAGAAGGGGTGACTTCTTCACACCTCTGCTTGTGTCGGCTCATGACCATTACACACGACCTTTCTGTTAGCTACGCCAGAGGGGTTTGTGTTGTCGTCCTACCCTTCTCACTTGCCCTTCCTTTCATCTCCTCCTTCCTGCCCGTCACTGATACCAGACAACAGAGAAGGGGTGACTTCTTCACACCTCTGCTTGTTCTCTTGTAACCTACTATTTACCCAGCACACTAGTTAAATGCTCGATATTTCATGTGAACCAACATACATATTGTTAGTAGAGACAATGATTTTTGGTAGAATGAATTTTGCAACCACTTGATACAATGTTTTACGTGCACACCTTCAACTCTGGTTTGTGATTATTGGCAGAATATGATAGGGCAGACAGGCGTGGCTCATTTGACTGTGCCAACCAGAACAATGTTACCACACGTCCGTGATTTACGGGTAGGAACACGAGATGCCGAAAATTAAAAACTTCCGATCACTGACTATGAAGCAGAGAAACAGATGTGCACATAAGGCATTGAAACGAATTGTTGTAGAATTCTTTTCAACAAAAATCACTGTCTCAAATTGTTAGAAGCCCCTAAGCATCACGAAAATCTTTCTGCAAGAATTTCTTTCGGTGCCATAGTTCGTGCACCACTGCAGTTTGGCTTCACTTAATTAGCAGCGTGTCTTTGTGAGAAGACCTTACTCATTTGACTGTACTGTACGGCGAAACCGTGCGTCTGTGATTTGCAGGCAAATGTTACGACACGTAACAGTTAAATGCAGCCAATCACTGACCTTGAATTAGAACTGCGTATGTGCACAGGAGGCACTAAAACCAACAGCTGGAGAAGTAAATTGAGGTCGTTACATAAGACCATTTAATAGAAACACTTGCGTGACATATACACAATGTCCTAGAGTGCATGGGTTTTAATTTTTACGCCATACTGTTTAAATGTTCCCAATGTGGAATGATGGAATCGAACGCAGGTCGACCAGTCCGACCACTCGCCTCCCACCAAAGCGATCCGGGTTCGATTCCCTGCAGGGTCGATCCTAGATTTTCGCATGTGGGAATCGTGCCGGACGATGCCGTTGGTCGGCGGGTTTTCTCGGGGATCTCCTGTTCCCCCGTCCTTCATTTCGGCGCCACTCTAAACTCACATCACGTCACAAGCGAGAGATTCGAGGAGAGGCAGCCGACGAGAGAGGACGTGTCTGCAGCTACTCCGCGACTTCGCTTCAAGTTAGGTGTTGCACTTTTTAGCGCAGCCTAGCTCCAGCGCTTATTCTGCTCAATAATCAAAGCTAAGTTCCCCTCAAAACTTCCCTAGCTGTAATTAGAATTTACAGACGACTTAGCAATATATTGTAACGT